>PVKA01011964.1:0-59243 GCA_004027165.1 Ctenomys sociabilis
GAAGGAGGAGGAGGAGGAAAGGAAGGAGAAGAGGAAGAGGTGAAGAAGGAGAGGAAGGGGAAGAAGAAGAGGAAGAGGAGGAGGAGGAAGAAGAGAAGAAGAAGAAGAAGAAGAAGAAGAAGAAGAAGAAGAAGAAGAAGAAGAAGAAGAAGAAGAAGAAGAAGAAGAAGAAGAAGAAGAAGAAGAAGAAGAAGAAGAAAAATTATTCATTGAATCAGTGCAGGATTGCAGGCAACCTTGAAGCTTTGCCTTTTCATTAAACATCTTATGATACAAGACTTCTTCCCCTGACCCCCAAACCTCACTCAGAGATGCCTACAGCTCCTCCAACAACAAGCATATCCTAATTTGGTAACTTATTAGGGGAGTTTTGCTCAGAGTTTTGTAGGCCATCCCATTGAACAAATGGTAAAACTAATTTTTGCCTTTCCCATAAACTCCCACAAGTGAGGTTTAAAGGAATAGCAAGTTTCATAATATTGAGCACATAACCTAGAGAGAATGTACTTACAAGCCCACCTTTTGTTTGTTTTGAGTGGTTGCTGTTTCTTACAATGGGCTCTCACTTTGTTGCCCTGCTTAGAAACCTGTATTTCAGTGAAATATTTCAATTTCCTTCTGTATTTCTTAGGATGAACTGGTACAGACTTTGTATAACTCCCTTTCCCTGCAGAAACAGTGGCTTTGCAAGGTCTGCATAGTGGCAGAGGAACCAGCATTTTGAAAGACATGTATAGATGCAGTGCAAGAGAATGCTCTCTTCAGGCATGTGGGACCCTGCAGTCTCCCCTGATGCAGCCAAAATATGCCTCTAAAATGGTTCTTTGTGGCTCTCACTAGTTCATTATTTCTCTTGCTCTGCCAGTTATCTGAGGCTACTGATTAAGAATCCATTCACCCTATTCTTCTCTTCCAGTGAGTCATCATATAGGTCCAAAGCTCCCCTCACATGGCATCTCTATCTCTGTTTCCTGTCATAGCCTCTCTCTCAGGTCCTAAGCCTATGTCCAATGTTATCCCAAACTCAGTCCTAAGCTCACTTGTTTGAAACTGGGCTCTCACATCTCCTACTTACCTGGCCTTCCCCCCGTATCCCTAACATTTCCAAAGAATAGCAGTTGTTAGGTTTTCTGAGGCTGAAACATAACATGAACTACTGATTCTATCTCTCCATTCTATGATCTCTGCATCCAACTGTAAAAATGCTGAAGTGTCTTTTGCAGTATTACTTGTGTAGATTCTTTTCTACTACTGGAAACTGCAGGGCAGCTCCAGTCTGTTTTTATCACTGCCTGGAGGGTGCAAAGGTCCCTGGGCAATGTCTTCTTCACAACTTTCTGCACATCATTGTCGCAGCAAGCTTCCTGAAGTTACTTTCAGGACATACAGCTTTTTTTTTTTTCAATGTTCTTCTGATGTAGCTCATGCTGTAAGAGAAGACACAAGGTGATCCATTTGGGTTGCCTGTTGCATGATGGGTCTGAGCTCTGTGCTCATAACTTGGCTGCAATTGCCACACTTTGTCTATGCTCATCTGGAATTTAGTAAACAGACCTCTCCACCTCCATCTTCTTTTCCTTCCCTTCATGGCCCTTTTGGCTTTTCTCTCCCCACATTTTACACATCATCAGAGGAGTTCATCTTCCAGTTCCATGGGCTACCCAAGTGCTTTGCTGGTTGAAAGCTCAGTTTATGTTACACCTTCACCTGATGACCGTGCCAAATCCTTGAGGCTGTCCTCGTCCTCAACATCTTTTATTGTCTCTGCCAAACTGCTTTATCTGCTGCATCATTTTAACAGCATAACTGGCATATATAGATATCTTCCTGGAAAGAGGCAGCAGTGACAAACCAGGAAGAATGCTGATGCTTGGGTCAGGTTCTGCTCTGTGGCTGTCCAAGTGAATTTATCCATCCAAACTCATGACAGGGGCAGGGGCTCAGCTTATTTCTCTGTGAATAGGACAGGTTGGGTAAGGTAGATGTCGCTTCTCTTTTCAGATCCTGTCCCACAAACTGTCATTTAAAGGCCTTTCATGTAATATAATATAAGATAATTCTACTACTACACAACAGACTCTCCTTTATAATTACTGTGTTATGAATGTATCTGGCGATTTCTTCAAGCCCATGACTTGTAAATACATTCAAGAATCAGAATCCAGATAATGGATATATGACAGCGCGGTGTTCTCCTACCACGGAGTGCCGTGACACACACCTGTGCTCTCCCTTCTGGGGAGGCTGAGACTTGATTATGAACTCTGAGTTTAAAGCCAGCCAGCACTGCATGGTGAGCTTAAGCTCAGCCTGAACTGAAGATAAGATGCTGTCTTAAGATACTGTTTTTCTACCACAGTGTAAAGTGAATTTCATCTAGTTGTTATACTTAAAATACAGATTATTTTTATAAAATATTAAATGCTTAGTCAGCTTTAATTGAAATACAAGAAGAATCTTAATTAGTTTAAAGCCTTGCGTCAAATATATGAATTCAGGGATGAAGGTGGAGAAATGAGCTCAGAATGGTTTTTTCCTCCTTTAGAATTCAATGGTCTAGTGTCAGAGGCACACAAAGGAAGGACTCTGGGTATAAGAAGCAGGTGACAGCTACCACTCACTGAATGCTTGCTATAGACAAGAGTTTACACCAGGAACCTAACTTGCACAAAGACTAAATAATATGCACCGAATCTGAAGATCTGAAGCATTCTGTGGCAGTTATTCCTTCTTCTACCAAAGAAATAACTTAGGTCAAAGACCTCAGTCTCCTTACAGTTATGATAGATTGGATATCATAACTCCTGTGTCCTTTTAGGTATCTATTAAGGCCAAGATGGATTTCTGAAAGAATGCCTTTTTAAAATGTTATCATTGCATTTCACTGGAGACATTTGGAAAGTTTGCTTGGATGATGGGCAAAATTTTAAGGAGTAGATTTTCAAGGGAGAGGTAAGCTAAGTGTTTTAGATACAGGAAATGGAATGAGAAAAATCTCAGTGATAAAGAAGTGCTGAACGTATTTGAGGACTTCTGTGTCTTAGCAGAACTACAAAGAAGATCAGAGAGTGAGTAAGGAAAAAGTCAACATCTGGTGTTGGGTGGACAGAACAAGAAACTCTTGGAGGGGAGATAGCTCAGAGGTAAGCACCTGCTTGGCAAGCTCAAGGTCCTGAGTTTGATCCCTGGTGCCAAAAAAAAAAGAAATGCTACTCATTTCATACAAGGGGAGATTAAAAGTTATGGCAAATCTTTAAATTAAATAAACATATTGAAGAAAAAACTGCTTGCAAGAATAATGAGGAAAGTGCATTCTAAGTGAGGGGAGGATTTTGAAGAGGATTAAGGGTGATTTGACTTTTACTGTACTCATATTTTTAATTTAACCCTTCACTGCTTTTTATGCCATCCTTTGTTGATTAAGTGTGTAGGGAACTTTTAAATAAAAACCATTACAGGGTGTCCTCAGCCACTTGAATCTTGGGCTCTAGAACTGTGCAAAGCCTGCCTCTTCTACAAAATTAAAGTGTCCCCCATAGGTCAGTGCTTTAAGTGACTCAGGACATCAAGGCAGCCACCAGAGTGCAGCAACAGACACTCACAAGAGGGAACTTGCAGAATTGCTTCAGAGAGCGTCATGACCCATGAACCCATGCAGAGAGACAGAGTGCTTTGTGGTGGACTCATGTTGACATGTCTTTTACTGTGATAATTTTTTTTAATTTAAATGAAAGAAAAGATAGATAATAGGAAAGAGAAAGATGGATCTTTGGCATATAGGAAGAAACCTGAGAGACAGAAAGAGAGGGACAGAAGCAGATAAATGTGATTAAACATTTACTGCATATTGTGATCACACCTCCTAAATGGAAAATCTGGCCATTCTACACTTTTTTAAGGATGACAGCTAAATCAACTTGCATAACACCAAAGTGAGTCTTCCCTCCTGCTAAGTTTCTATTGTAATGTACTGAAAACTGTGCCTTCCCACGCACTTCTTCAGACAAATTTGACCTATACCAGATACTAGTTCCACTGCAGCTGTAGTCAAAGAAACAAACAAACAAAAAAATTCTTTTGTCCCTCGATAATTTTCTACTCTTTCTGGTCTACTGGCTTTCTGAGCAATTCTTACCATGCTTTTTCGTTCTCTGTCACAGATTTGCAAAAGTTATGCTCAGCACGTTGCGGGTTTGGGAGGAGTGTGTGGGCGGCCGACAGCAAAGGTAAGTTCTGCAGGGAGCTTCTGCAGCCCCCCCCCCCCCCCCCCCCGGCCCAAGTTGAGTCAACATGGTGAATCTACAGCTCTGCAGGCTGTGAAAACATTGGCACAATGTAAGAATACTCTCACGCCATTAGTTACCATATGTGAAACACAATAGCTGGCCGAGCGGGGGGCAGGGCCAATCACACCTGCGGTCCTTCAGCATCATCCTCAGCTTCTGAGGCTTTTCCTTATATCAAGATCTCAGATACAAGCTTCCGTTGCTTATTTTAAGAAGGCATTGATGTGCTACAAGAACTTGACACTTTCGCTATTGTCTTCTTCCCTTAGTATTTTAATATTTACCATTTTGCCTCTCACAGGCTTTTATATGTTCAACTACACATGCACGTCAGCCTCAGCAGCTGTGGCATGACCCAGGAAAGATGGGGATAGAAATCAGGAATTGGGAGTCAATGCTGAGGCATGGGAATAAACGATAAAAGGCTTAGTGATAATATTAGGGATCATAGGACTAGGAACAGGGACTATTATTAAGTTATTCTTACCTTTCGGGTTCTGTAGTTGGGTCATTGATTGAGAGATTGGTGAGGACTTTGTCATCGCTTCCTCGAATTTTATGAAGGCTACTAATCAAACAACTAAGCATTAGATACGTGAAGTAACTTCTGCACTCACTGAAGTCTGATTAGTGGCAGAAATATATTCTCCTTGAAAGACAAGGTTCCCGACACTTTATAGATATTACATCATTTTTAAAAGTGATGTATAAAATTACCACTAACAATGGGAATCAGAACAAAACTCGTTAGAATGGAGCATAATTAATTTGTCTCCAGTCTCATCCACAAGAAAGCACACTTACAGTGTGTTGATGAATATATTGCTAAAAAAGAGAAAGACAACTTACTAATTAACTCAAAGTTGACTTTGTGGAAAGCATCCCAAAATTGCACAGAAGTCATTATTTCCATCCAACGCTCCTGGAGGTATATATAGCCCTAGGGGACAACAGAGTCCTCAGTGCCTCCCACTGAAGGAACCCATGCACCTTCCTTCCGTAGTTGGAGTCAGAACAGCAAGTGGGGGAGTGTCATGATTATTCTGGGAAATTGGTACTGATATTTCTCTTAAGTTTTATAAAAGCCTCCCTCTTCTTTTAACCCTTCATTTATTTTCCTGATATGGTTTCAGTTACTCCTGTCTCATTGCTGAGATAAAATTCAAGACAGAAAAGGTCAAAGGAGGAAAGGCTTATTTAGCTCACAGCTTATGGAGGTTTCAACCCCTAGTCAGCTGGATCTCAGGCTGGCTGAAAACAGAAGGATCTCTACAAGTCTGAGCTACATAGTGAGACCCTGTCCCATATAGAGATAGATAGATAGATAGATAGATAGATAGATAGATAGATAGATAGATAGATAGATATGATATAGATATAGATGATATAGATATAGATGATATAGATATAGATAGATATAGATATAGATAGATATAGATATATGAACGCTTTTGTGATGGGACCTGCTCATCAAATTTGTTACAATGCTGCCACTGACCTCCTTCTCAAGAGTCACTAGCCAGGGTGACACTGCATAAACCCAGACTGGGTAGAACAGGAATTATCAGTGAACCAAGGCTGAGCTGGGCTGAAGCATCTGATGACCTTGGCTGGCACTTCAACTTCTTTGAGGGTCCTACTCTTTATTTGAAATGAATGCAATACCGCAAAGTTCTCAAATGTACATTATGTGTGCCTACTGGGAGTACCATTTAATTTGAAAACAATTTGCAAGTTAATAGCACCATAGAAAATGAAATACATTGGAATTCACATAACCAAAGAAGTCAAAGATCTTTTCATGGAAAATTATAGTACCCAAAGAAAAGAGATTATAGAGGATTTCAGAAAATGGAAAGATATTCCCTACTCCTGAACAGGAAGAACCAGCATCATGAAAATGGACATACTCCCAAAATTGTTGTACAGATTTAATGCAATCTCTATCAAACTACCACCAAAATACCTCCCAGACCTAGAGAAATGATTCCTAAAATTTATTTGGAAGAAGAAAAGACCTAGAATAGCAAAGGCAATCCTGGCCAACAAAGACAAGGCAGGAGGCATCACAATTCCTGACTTGAAATTATACTACAAAACCACTGTGATAAAATCAACATGGTATTGCCAATGAAATAGACTTGAGGATCAATGGAATAGACCAGAAGATGCAGAGACCTCTATGAACACACCCAGCCACCTAATCTTTGACAAAGGGGCCAAACATGCTTATTAGAGGTAAGTACAATATAAATGCCAATGCTGTGGTTCTGTCTAGATGTCCCCCCAAAACCTCATGCAGTCAGGGGGCAGATTTCTAGAGCTTGTGAGGGATTCATGGCCCAATGATGAGATTATGGTTGTGAGTACTACACCCGTCCTGGGGCAGGCAGCTGCATACAATATAAAGAAAGGACAGAACTCCTCCCTTCTGCTCTTGCTGTTTTTGCTGTTTTTCACCCCATGAATTGCTGCCCTCTGCCATGTACCATTCTGCCTTGGAGCGAGCTGAGTATGAACTGAAATCTCCACAACTGTGGGCTAGATAAATATTTCCTTCTTTAATTCTGGGGGTCAGGAATTTTGTCTCGGCAATGAGAAAAGAGTAACCAAGGCAGACAGCTTGTTGTTTCACTGTAACAAAAACGTGTATGATGTTCTATCAAATTCAGCTGTATAATAAACCAGATCAGAGCACAATAAAAAGATATATCTAAGAATGAAAGAGTCTGAGACTGACAGAAAGAATAGCAGGCTTCTACAAAGTGAAAATATTCAAAAGATGAAAACAATGCAAGTCATAATAAGAAAAAAAAAGCCACATACTCCCATGCATAGCAGAAAAATGAGCCAGTGCTGTGGGTCTACACTGGAGGGAAAATTTAATTTCAAAGCAAATGGACAGGGCTTTATCAATAGGATAATCTTTAACTGGGGAGTAAACCAGAATGGGGTTCCCCAGGTTAGCACCTGAGCCTCACAGCTCCTTGAGGAGTGGTTGTACCCTCACTCCCTCATCTTATGGCCTCTGAGTCCCATCATCTGGTTTGTGCCTCTGTGTGCTCTCCAGCTATGTGACTGACTGTATTATGTGACTCCTCTACCCCTCAATTTCAGGGACTGCAACCCTCTTCTCCTGTAGCTAGTGTTAGGACCAGGGCAAGCACGTGAGAGAGCAAAGCCATTGTTAGTTGCCCTTACATTTTAATTTTAGCTTTTATTGGCATGTGCCTGCAGTGCACACTGATTGCATTCACTGTGAGGAGTCAGTGCATGCACATAACACATTCTAATTCCTTTTTACCCCCTTCCCTTTTCTCCCCTCTCTCTATTTTGGTTCACTTCTCTTTTGCAAAAGACCTATGTCTCTTTTCCTATTAGCTAAATTTATTGTGTTCTTTGTTTATATGTCCAGTTCGCACATAAGAGAAGCTATGTGATATTTAATCTTACATGTCTGATTTGTTTCAACTCATACAATGGTCTCCGGATTCACCCACTTTCCCTCGGTGACTCAGGTTTATCGTTCTTTACAGCAGAGCAGTGCTCTACTGAGCATCAACACAGTTTCTTTATGCGATCATCTGTTGATGGACAAAGAGCCCACTTCTAAGACTTAGCTAGTACATTATTGTTGTAAATGGAGGCATACAAAATTCCTATGTGCAAAGGGATTATGAGGGACACTGGGAAGAAATGCAAAGAGGCTGTACATATTAAAAGTGAGAACCACAAATAGCCATCCATCCCACCCGTCTTTCTGCTTTCCTTTTTTTGTGGGTGTGGGGTGGTACTAGAAATCAAACTCATTACTTTACATTTGCCAGGCAGGTGCTGTGCTATGGAGCTATATCCTTAGCCCTTCTGTGTTTTATGTGCTGTGTATTAATTTTTCTTCATTTTATAATGCTCAGGTTGTCTGGAGGCCCTTTGCTGCAATCCAAGTCTGATGATCAAATATGTTTGTCCCCCCTCTTCAACAACCCCAGAGTTTCAGGATTCTATAAGCACAGGATATGAGTTAAATAAAGGATTGACGGACCAATCACATAAATGCTGAGAGTTATGGTTTGTATTTAGATGTTCCCACAAAACCACATGCAGTCTCTGGGCAGGGATGGGGGCAGGTCAGGCTTTTCATCATTTATTTATGGTCCAGTGCTAGGACTAAGGATCTGAGCACTGCACCCATGCTAGGACAGGAAACCTGCACACAGTGTGAGAGAGTGAGAGACAGAAAGTCAGAAAGTGGGTTTCCTACTTCCTCTCCCATTGCTTTTACTATCTTCCATTGCCCTGAACTGCTGTCCTCTGCCATGAGCCACCCTGGCTTGGAGCCAGCCGAGCACGGACTGAAACCTCTACCAACTGTGAGCTCAATAAGAATTTCCTCCCTTTAATCTTGGGTATTGGATAGTTTGTCTCAGAAACAGTAAGACAATAACATAATAGTTTTATTCTTTCTTTTTTTACATTTTCAAAGAGGTTTACACTGAGTATCATGTGTCAAGAAAACAAAAACAAAGACTAAATCTGGGTGACCTCGACAATTTTCAAAATGGAAAATCATATTTCAAAACATACACCCATCACCAACACCATCATTACCTTCCTCAAAGAGCTATTCAGTGCCATGCAGCTTAGAACACTCACACACACACACACACACACTGATTGCTAGGATTAATCACAATGATTTATAAATTTAGTGCTTTTCTTCTCTATGTAATTTTTTTTCACCTTCCCTAAGTCCTAGGCAGATCTAGGAGGAGGCTCACTGGAGGAAGAAAGCCAACTACAAATGATGATACCCAGTCTGGCATTCAGACCAGGAATGGCCATCCAGTTACATCTCAGGTCATAAACTGATACTTTGTAACTTCTCATCCATCCATTCATAAAGATTCTATTCAGGGATCAGCTCAGACCCCATTCTCTTTGTCTAGGCTGCATCTGCCCCCTCCTCAGAAAGCTCAGCTTTTCTAATTCTCTCCTCCTCACCGGATTTCTGACAACACCCGGGAAGTCTTTTCTGCAAGTTGCTGATGGGGAAATTTACCTGAAGATCCAAATATTCAAAAGTCAGAGCTTAGGCAAGACAGGTTCCTGGGTTAGGCAGGGAGTCCATACTACGGAAAGGTTTACATTTAGTGTAATTCATACTAGACTCCCAAAGAAATGATAAACTAGAACTAAGTTCAGAAACGAGTCACTAACTATTCACATTTACTTGAATCAGGACAACTAAAATTACATTTTAGTTTTAATAAATCAGAATCTGAAATATGAGTAATGATATAAAATTTTCAACTAGTATATTGGAGATGCTTTCAAATCCTTAAGAGAGTAAAATACTGGCAGTTTTAATCACACAATGCCAAGCACATTTTGTTCTAGCTTGGATATGGTTGACAGGGGACCAGAGGAGCAGAGCATCACCCTGCTTTTACTAACTGCCCCTCATAGACTAGCTAGGGAGTAATGCCAATATACAATAGCTTTATTAATTTTTTTTTTACTAACAATCTCTCCTCTCTACAGAGGGCATGCATGAAAACCAGGGAAGAGAGAGAGAAAAAAATTTTTGCATCTATATTTTCTCTAGAGATGAAAATTTTCATAGTTTGTCTAGAAAAACCTATGGCACACCTATGTCCTCCCTCAGTATAATTACTTTTTTTATTAATTTTGAGAAAGAAAAAGCAGTGAGACAATTTCAAACCAGGTTAGTAGGACAGTTACAATAATTAATACGTAGCATATTGTTGTCTTTGTACTAGTTATTCAGAGTACAAGATGAAGATATGATATCTTGTCTGAATACTATTAGTTCAAATCTTTCTTCTCATTGAACTAAGAGAATGTAGCTGTACATCTTATTTTGTATAAAAGCACGAGGTATAAAAGTAAAGCCATACTAATATGCTGAGCTGTAAAGTCAACATCTTCGGACATTGCCAGTTCCGCAGATAACCCACTACTATTATGGACTATTGGACTATATTGGATTATTATGCTGAATTCACACACCTACAATGTTTGAATAGCAATGCAATACCCATCTCTGACAAAACTAAACAAAAAAGAGGATATAAATGAAGGACCATTTGTAGTATGCATATATATATATATATATATATATATATATATATATATATATATATATATATTCAATATACTCAAAGTAAATATTAACATTTTGGCATGGGCAAGGCATGACATTCAATATCCAGTGCAACAATAACCACAAAAGAATAAAGTTCTGCCAATTAGGAGAATAAGTTATGTGGTCCTAGACAGCACAACTGCCATAGGATAAGGTCACACTAGAGTGTACAGAATGGTGGAAGCTCCATTCTTTGGGTTCTTCCCTCCCCCTGGCATGGAATGCAAGCACAGCAAAGGCTGACTCAGAACTTAAGATCCCCTGGTGGACAATGGTGAAGTTGGTTCCACAAAGAATGATGAAGTCAGAATGGAAGTGGTGTAGGGCAAAGGTGTGCTCCTAAGATAAGGAAGCTGCTGCCTGGCAAAGAGAGCATGGTGCAGCCTCCACAAGGGTCTTGGCTCTCTCCATTCTTTTTTTTTTTAATAAAGACAGTGCAAAACAGTATTAAAACAGGAGAGATACAAGTGATACAAATGTTCACTTAACAAAGTAATATGACCTTCACAGTATTTGTTGTAATTTGTAATGTTGTGTTCTAACCAGTTATTCATATTACCACATATATGCATGCAAAATTGGAAGAAGAAATAAAGAGAAAATCTAAAAAAAATTAGGAAAAGAAAAAGAAGAAACAATTGGAAAAAGGATACTAAACAAATTAAGCATTGTCTGCTCCATTCTGTTGACCAGTAGAAATGCACAGTACAGTTGTCCAAACCATCCTGTTTATGTACATAGATAAATCTTTTCCCACTCCCTCTTCTGTTCTCTATAACTAACTACTCTTTCTTTTTGAATAAGTTTATTTCTTTTTTTTGTCAACTGAGGAATGCATAAAGATGTATTTTACACAATGTGCTATTACTCAGTCATAAAACAGGATACATTTGAGACTTGTTGGTAATTGTAATCAACTCTTTAAGTGAAATAAATCAGACCTGCACATGCAAACATCATATTGTCTCCTTAGTGTGAGAATGTGAGAGCGTAGGAGTCCCCTCCATGTTCTCATCTCAGTTCAAGATGTCAATATTTATAATCCCAAACATGTATTATTGGAATCCCACCAAGTTATCCCCATCTACTACTCTCAGTACAACCCATAGTGAAAGTAAAGACACTAAAACATATTTATAATTACTAGGGAGCCAAGGGGCTCTAATTCCAGCCACAAAGATGGCTTTCCAGAATGAAGAGAGTCACTCAGGGCAGCATCCAGGGTTTTATTTAGTGTAGAAAGAAGAGTGGCTTGAGGAAAAGAATTGTGGGACATAGGTGAGTACTGTGAGCTGAGCTGGGTAGGTGGCCTGTGGCCTCTGCCATATGCAGAGAAGATATGCAGAGAAAGTAATTTTCATTATGCTATTGAGATAGTTATTTAATGTTTCAAGGGTCTGATGCTTCAGCTGTGATATAATCTTTCAAGCCCCAGAAACTTATTTCCTCTATCTTGAAGCTCAATCCCAGTTGTCAGTGCAAAGCACTGGCTCTTCATCCTGTCTCAACCTAGCTCACATTAAAGAGCAGCCAGTGTGGGTAACCAGGGAAACACACATGCCACCTTCAAAGACAATCACCAGCACATCAGCTAGCCCAATATACATTGCCTAAGGCCAATTCAAAGGATAAAGGGAAGGCATAGCCAGCTGAGTATATACAATACAAAGAAATAGGATCAGGCTCAGCCAAAATGAAGATAATCACGCTTCTTTCAAGAAGAGATGCTCAGGTGGTCCCCCACAAAAGAGAAAATGGAATCTGAAGGATAGAACAGATACTGAAAAAAGGGAATGAATTTATTCAAAAGTTTTCCCCACTCTTACAGAGGTTTTTACTAGTGTGGGTCTAAGTCTTTGTTATTGGAGTGAGCTTGTCATCGGGATGAGCTGTCACTAGGCTGAGCTTTTACTAAGGTGGGCTAACGCAGTGTGTTGCTTAGAGTTCTGCCAGTGTACACTCTAAGAATAAACTGTGCACACCTGCAAAGGTTTCACAAAGAGTAATTGCTTCCAGTTGCAGGTGGGCTTCCCTAGCCTTCTGCCATGTCCAACAGCCAATTTAAGCTTCTGCTTGTCTCCCCTTCTCACTGTCCCTGTGACAGTGATTGACAAGACAGCATCCCCAAAATGCAAAGGGACAGGGGTGTAGTTAGTCATTAGGTGCTAAAGAAATGGTCTGCCTGGACTCTGGACACAGGCTAGATGAGCTGATTCTACAATTATAATTTTTTCCATGTCAGTCTGGCATAAAGGTTTCTACCATGCTCCTGGGACCTACTTTAAAACCTAAGAGAAATAAGATTTAGTGTGGGATAGAGACTGGCTATCAGCTGGGATCTTCCAAAGTAAAGGTTAAGTGTGTTCCTAGCTAAACCCCTGCTCACAATTGAAGACTAAGATTGTGCCATGAGTGACTATCACTGCAGGAAGGGCGTAATTAGATGATGCATCTGCTAAGCGAAGTCGAAAACTTGGAATAGCAGGGATAGTTAAGGCAACATGACTAACTGGTAAAGAAGAATCAGAGAGTAGCGCATGATTCTATCTAATTAAGCACTAAGGTATTTAGCAAGGACAAAAAAGCTCAGAAGACACAGTATGTGGGCTGGTGTTAGCAGGGAAGAGACAATACAGTGGCTGCACTGGAGAGAACTCGGGTGGTGAGCAGCAGGTGCAGAGATTTCCAAGAGAGTATGTGGGGGTATTTTTGTAGAGCACATCACAGAATATATTTTGACCCAATCCAAGGGTTTATATTAAGAAATACATTGAAATCTGGTGAATACATTTTGTGGGGCTAGATTAGGAGAATTTCTTAATGTTTAGTTTTGTTCTACCCATACATATGCATAATTTTACATAAATTCATAAATGTGGATGTGGGAATATGTATGCTTTGGAATCTGCAGTCGTTTTACTTTTTCTTTTTTATACCATTTTTGTCTCCCTCTCCTCCCCCATCCATCATATTACCCTGCCTGCTTATGTCAACAAGTTCGTATGTGACTTTTCTATATTTCTCCCCCTTTGAATAATTGCATCGATTTCATGGGAGGATCAAGCGTAGTTCACCACACTTGAAAGTATTCATATTTCATTCCTGGTATTTTGGCACCAAGAGCAGATGGTGACTGACATGCAAGCACTTCCGCCATTACAACACTCTGTCCATGTGGGGTGGACTTGGAGAGGCAGATGAGGGTCGAGGTCCTCTCTGCACTTCACAGCTCTAAATCAAGGTGTGCGTGATGCTTTCTTAATATCGACTAGGAAAATGGGTACCTTGAATGCTTTCTATTTTAATGATTAGAAGCTTTTCAAAGGTATCATGTTATTTTAATATATATTTATATGGCTAACAGAGAAAACATTTGCCCCACTTCTAATTATTTATTTTGGAGGGAGATTAGAATCTAAGTATGTGTTTTTGTAAACATTTCAAATTTTTTTCTCTTTAATTATGTTTGCATTGCTTTTTTCCCCTTTCTTTTTGTTCATTTTTTCTTCCCCATCACAATGTGATCAGGGAAGCAGAACAGTACATACTTAAATAGTTAGGATTTTGTGACAAGAGTGAGATTTTATTCACTTGTAAATTTGTTGCTGGAAGTGGTACAAAAGGGAAGCTGGCATCCTGGATGGAGATTTCCAGCATGCTCTGGATGAAGGGTGTGGTGGTAGGCAAACAGGGGATAGCAGGCACCCTGGCAAAGGAACCCTTGCTGGGGACGGACACTGCTTTCCAAACTTTGTATTGCTTTCTTGGACCCTGAACCCTGCAAGCAAGGGCATTCTAAGAAAGTCATAGCTGGACGATGCTGACACAGAGCAGGTGTGACAATGCACACTATCAAATATTATAACTGCTTACAAAATAGAGGCATAGATTGTATTTCCATGAACATCAGTAAAATTAAGCTCACAGTGTGCAGAAAGGGGTCAGAATCTTTGCTCGTAATTGTTTGTTATAATTCATAAAATCATAGGTAGAGGATGTTGTCTCTTATTAGATCACAATTTCATTGATTTTTCATTGTCTGATAGCTTACCTTTGTACTGAATGCTGTAGGATTTGGTGCACAAAATTTGAGATGCTTTTTCTTCTGTATAAAGCACACCTTTACCTTTACTTAATGTGTATCTTTAGTGTTTCTGTGTTCCTGGGAAATTCTGTGTCGACTGATCTTAACATTGCTACTTCTGCTTACTTCTACTTTTGAATTCACCTGGAATCCCTTTGCCCAATTTTACCACATTACTTTGAGTAATTTTATTTTTAAGAAATACTTTTTGTTTATTTCATCCAACTCTTGTTTTGTTTCTTTCACTGGAAAAATTAGTGTATTTATAGTTGGAATATTGACTGGCATATTTAATCTCACATATCTTGCTTTGTGCCTGTCCTGCATTAGACTGCACAATATTCATTTATTTTCTGTTTGGATAATTTACTGCTCTGTCCCCACTAATTCAATATTCATTTTATTTTCCTTGTCCCCATAACCAGAGAGCTTTCAAGCAAGTTATCTTCTCATTAAGAGACCTGTTGATATTGGTCTTTCTACTCGATTTCTTCCCAGTGAAAGAAAATATTCAGACTATGTTCTTTATTTCCAATCCAATAGAGATTCATGTAATATATTTCTTCATTCACTCCCAACTACTAATAGTTACTGAAAGAATGGATAGCTGATTTCACTTTATGTAGCCTTTTCATTTCCTTTCATTAGCCTTTTTAGCTCATAGCTTAAACACCTATAAAAAGAATATTAGATTTTTAATTACTAGATAAATAAAAATAGTGAAAAGCTGAAGATTGAAAGAAGAGTCTGTGTCTCTTCTCAGCCTAAAGTGAGGCTGGAGACAGATGAGATGACAGGAAACTCAGAAATATCACCACTGCATCTCTTCATCAAATATTTGTAAGAGGCAATATTTTAGGTGGTCATGTTTTGTTTACCGTAGAATCTTTGCTTCAAAATGAGGCGACCCAGAAATGGGTTTGTTGAACTAGGAGAGAAGGAAAACAATGAGTCCATAGATTCCACAAAAGTCACAACACCTGATTTTGGTGCTGAAAGATGCAATCACTGTAGTTAGCCTGCAAATTTTTCTGAAAAGGAATAAGTTCACGTTCTCTTCTTATATAAAGAATGTAATTTTCTCCAATTTTCAATCATCGGTTGATAATAAAGCATCACAAACTTGGAAGTCTGGGAGATTTAATCAGTTAGGGCTTATATAACTATCTGCTATCTATTCTTCAAGTGATCACGAAGTTGTTTGACATTGAACCCCACGACAGTCCAGATGGCCACGAAGCTTCTATTTCAGATTTGGAGCACAAGGATGTCTCTTTAACACATCTATTACTTTCCTGTAGAGGGCGTAAAGGAATGACGCTGGTCCAACCGGCCTTGAAAACTGCATTTCTAAAGCCAGCGGACATCAGTTTCTTTCCATCAGCCCAGATTTGCGCACTACGAGGAGGTAGAGTGGATTTTTCAGAGCTTCTAGGTCCTCAGCCTCATTACTGATTACACATCCGGGCCCGGGAAGACAAACCAGAGCTTTCTCACAGCTCCACTGTTCCTGAGCACGTGCACCTGGACGAGAGCTCACTCCCGCCCTCCACTGGAGATGGCGAAGCTTTTAGAGCTTTCAATGGTAACAGCCAGCCGGCTGCTGCACTCTGTCGGCTTGTGCCCACTGCCACACTGCTCAATCAGGGCCTGCAGCAAGGTCAGTATGACCTTCCACAACCAAATGCTGCTTTCTTTTCAAGTACAATCCTGAGTATTTATTGTTGATCATATATAATAATATTATTTATTATTATTATCTTAAAGTATTTTATATCATTTTTATTTTTTTTTTCGTATTTCTTGCTAGAATAAGCAATGTCTATTTAATGGTTAAAAAATCACCATCCAGACAAGCCCTTTTGCCAAGTTTGAGGCCATTATTCGCTACTTTGAGAGGAAAGAAGCCCTGACACATAAGCGATGGTATGAATAGGTGGAGAATAAGATTAAAATATTAGTGAACAAACAGCAAAAACATGATATATTGACTCCCTGTGTGCTTAAATGCATTTTACGTTTATCATTATAAATATATGCAAACACTTATATGGGAAAATCCATCCATATATTTTTGTGATCTGCATTCATCAATAAACAATGTAGCAGAAACATTTTTCCCATTCAGTAAATATTCATGCACATTAAACTTTTAAATGCATTCTTAGTGTTATATTATTGCTCTTATGCCTAGTTAATAATTTCTAATTAGTAACCACAGAGTATACCAGTCACCCCAATTTTCAAAGGATAGGTAGAGATATGATAGACAGATATAGTTATAGATATACAATCCCTGGCAGATAAATAAATAAGTATAAATCCAGATTCCTTTCTACATTCCTAGGCAGATGTCAAAAGAGTCAGGAACCAGCCAGCTAGCTCAGCAGATTAAAGAAGCGCCTACACTGACAGGGATTCGATCCCCAAGGTGCCACCCATGGGGCAAGCTATTCAGACAGAGCATGGTGGCTCTTGCCTCTAATCCCAAAGTTTAGGAGGCTGAAAACAGTAGGATCCATATGAGTCCAACCTGCAAAGTGAGGCCCTATAACAAATAAATAGTTTTTAAAAAATACTATTTTTTACTATTTAATACTTTAAAAAAGTATTAAATTTCAACAAGTCTAAGTGACATTCACAGCATGACATATACTTAATAATTCATCAATTTGAACCTGTGCAAACACCTGTAATACTGTCACCACTGCTGGCATGAGCACCCCACATGTGTGTGTGTCAGGGGGACAAAGTGGGTGATAACAGATCAACAACAGGGACTTTATTCTCTAGATAACTTGAGGAGGGAATGGTTCATGTTTTAAGCAGCAGTGCAAGAAACAGACTTGTGCTTACCCCACTGTGGCCTTCTCTGCACTCCACTTTGACTTGTTCTTGGTGTAGCCCCTTGAACAAGTCACTCCACATGCCCAGTGCCTCCCAAAGCTGTCTGGCAGAGCCTTGTGTGGGGGTCCCACAGACACAGCAGAGGTGATCGGTGTTCCTCCTCTGCCTCATCTCCACAGCACCCCTGCTCAGGGCAAGCTGAACTCACAGCTGGGAGCCAGGACCTCTGACCATCCTGGTAGGCTGTTTTGTGCGTGTATCCAGAGGCCAGGAAGATAGCTCAGTAAAATAAGCACTTGCCTGGCAAGTGTGAGGGCCTTAGTTCTATCCCTGGTTCTGAGAAAAAGAAAAAAAAGAGAGAGACCAGGGAAGCCATGGACATGCCCTTATGATAACACCTGCTTTGGGAAGAGCTGGTTTGTGCCTTCAATAAAACATGGAAACTACAACAAAAAAATCCCTCCACATATTAAACATAAATATGCATCAATGCCTGTAAACAAATTAAATATTTTAATACATTCCCTTCATCTTGCTTAACATGGGTAGTGAATGTTCAGGTCACTAATTAAGCATTTTTATGAAGTAGATTTACATTTTTAAAGTTTGTTTCCTTATTTATTATTTTCTACCTGCCTGTTTAGAAGCTTTGTGACAGAAGTTATAGTGGTCTCGGAAGGAACCAACGATCTGCATTTATTCTGCCCTTGAGGAGACCCTGCATCCCCTCTAATAAAGTCCCCTTAGGGGCCATTTCTTCCTTTATTGTTTGCTGTTTGCAAATAATCTCCCTATCAATGTGATTTTGTAACTTTATTTCACTCACTAACATGCTAAGTAACTGGCTCCTACAAGGAGAGTAACTGCAGAGAGATTTCCTAGCTGCATTTCTGTTATCATGTGGGCAATAAAAGGAGGGTTGACACTTCCATATTAATGAAGACAGTTACCCAAGACCCAAAGAGCTAGCACCAGACCTCCCTTAGTTCCTTTGGATCCCTAAATAATACAGGGACTTTCAAGTCTCACAATGTGGCTGGGATAAGGCAAAGAAATCCAAAGCCTCCCCATGATAGGAAAGGAACAGAATTCCTTACCTTTCGGGAAGGCATAAGGTAGCAGGCAGCTGATAAATTAATTACTTAGGGAAGACAGGCGACAGGTGGTGAGTCACAGGAAGGCCAGTGTGGCAGAAACCCCAGTGAGAAGACAGAGCTGGATCCACAACTACAATAGAGAGAAAAAAGGACTTGGAATAAGATAAACCTGTGAACTCTAGGATAGAAGCAGTTTGAAGATTACATTTGCATATGTGTGTACAGAATATATGTGCTATAAATTGTATTGTATAGTATAGATCATACAAATATGTAAGATAAATAAATTCGATGTATATTGTTTGTAGAAAACATGAAAATGGCAGAAAAAACTGATCAGCATTAAAAAAATAAGGTTTAATTCCAGTTTGTAATCATAATTGCTCTGAATATTTTGACAAGTTTCTTTACAGTCATTTTTTGTCATTTTGAAAAAAAATAGTCATGATCACACTGTATATTACCCTTCCCTGAATATTACATAAAATAAAAATTTGTCATCATTAAAATTTCAAGAGAGGTTTTGGAAACTGAAAATAGTAGCAAAACCATTCCACACAGTTAGCTTAGTTCTGTTGTATTTGGATCCAGACGTAACCTGGGAGCTCATCCCATAGAGGGTGTTTGCAGATGATTTTCCAGGAAGTGCCCAAATGAGGGGGGTCTTGACCTCTTGATGGACTGAGCCATGGGACAGTTCATAGCTCAGTGGGCTACTAGGGGCTCGGGTGCTACTGGAAGAAGCAGGTCCAAGGGAAAGGCCTATTTTTCCCTCAATCTCTTTCCACCTGAGGCCTCTATTTCTTTCTTTCTGCTTGCTGTCTGCCCCAGGTAAGCAGGCTGCTCTGGAGCCTTGTCTGCTTTTGAGTCAGTTGACCATGGATGAAGCCTCTGAAACTATGAACCAGAATAAACCTCCTTCCTTAAGTTGTGTGTGTGCTTCAGGCTTTTGTTCTAGCAGCGAAAGGTGACTAAGCTCCCTTCCTAGAATGGCAGCTTAGTATCAGTTCCTTTCCCTACTATAATGGAGATGTTGGTGCATCAAAATACTTCTGCGCATCAGCAGGAGTTATTTTCTTTTCATTCAGAAAGGATTTTTCTCAATCCTTTCTTTCTGCTTTTTTCATATGTAAGACATGAACATTCTTTTCACATGCATATAGGAGGAAAGAGAGAAAGAGAGAGAGAGAGAGAGAGGGATCTATTCATTCTCTTTGCACTGACTTTCTTGTAAAGCAGATGGTGCTTAAAACTTTCTGGGCCCCTCTGAAAGCTGTTCCTCTAGCAACCTTCCCTAAAGGACTGCTTTTAAAACAAGCAAAGATGTTCTCTGTATCCCTTGCTAGTCAATCTGGCAATGCAACCCAAACTGGTTCAGATTTAGCAAAAAGTAATAAACTTTAAGACAAGAGCTTTAATCACAGGTGCAGTAATATGACTGGGGTACAAGGGTGTTAGAAAAGACTCTGAACTGGCTTTTCAGAAAATTTAATTTCTAATGAGGTTCAAAAATAGAAATCACTTTGTAGTTCTAGCAGATACATCCTTACCACCTGCTGGGTGGGCTAGGAAAATTAAGCCTCAGAGGAAGAGGTCCTAGGAAGCTGAAGGTGTTATCTGTGCGCAGAAGAATAGCACGCAAGCAGAAGCCTTAAATGTTTTCAACTGAGCCTTCTGAGCACAAATTGAATTAATGATGTCATAACTATTCCTCGTGGAAATACCAGTAGTTTAAAATGGTTTTAAAAGGATGAGATTCCTAATCAAATTCCAGTGATAGGGCTTCCTGCTATGAAAACATCTTAAATATATTACCCAGCTTAATCTTCATCTTCTGCAACTAGCTGTACTAGAATTTAGTGAGGTGGGCTGCAGGACCAAGCACAGTGCCTTGTTCCGTAGCTTCTAACTAGAAATGATGAAGGTGAAACCAATCTCAGGCAACTCATTTGCTCAGTCTGAGTGTGCATAGCCAGACAAAATCTGGAGGAAGAATTGCTGCGGAGAACACGGCTGAGTCCTTTGCTAGGTTGTCATTTGGAGGCAACTCACACTGAGTTCATTCTCTGTAACTGCGGATGTCTTCAGAGCCTAAATACCAAGCTCATATTTAAATCCAGGCACCCTGGTAAGTTACAAAGACACCACATGGTCTGCTGGGACTTCTACTGAAAGCAGAACTCAGAAAATATGGGAGAATGGAGATACGTTGTAGACTGCAACTTGCAGTTTGTTGCACATCTATACATCACTAGAACACCTGCTTTCGGGGGCCAGGGAGATAGCTCAGTAGAACACCGGCTTTCTCAGAGCTCTGACCCGCTTCCTGTCCATGCGCCCTGGAGCACCTATGAGAACCAAGACCGCACAGTAGGAGCTCAGCTGATCAGAGCCTAGGAACATTTCAAAACTTTATGATTTTACTTTATGTTGCCCTTATTTGACTATTTGTCCTTATTCCGATTTGGTCTCATAAATCTTCAGACTCAGAAGACAACAGACTGCTTGCTCTATGTCTGCTGGGTCGAATGTTATGTGTTCTAGGAATAATTTAAACGACCAAAGCAGCTTGGCATGAAGGTGTGTTAAACTGGTTTGGTGCCTCCTGTGGGCCCTGGGCTGTGGGTGGCCCAGGTTATTTCACTTCTTTGGATACTTTTTGTCGTTTTTCCAATAAGATTTGCATGTATGTGATCATGAATATTATTTGTCACTCTGCAATTGAGGGTTTTAAAATACTACTACAAAAATAATATTCTACCTACTTTTATAGGGCTTTTAAGAGGATTGAGTTGAGCCTCGTGTTGGTATTTATCCCACACCTGTTAGTAGATAGTAAACTGTTAGTAGGAAGTAAATGGCTCCGCACTGCTACCTCAAATGACTCATGATCTGAAGGGCTGAAAGCAGAAAAGAACTCAATCGCAGCGCTCAGGGTCCTCACTCGGCTCACCTAAAACAGCACACGGCTGGGTGGCTTCTTACCCTGCCCTAGGAGAGGCCACTCTGAAAACGCCCCTGCATCTGCCAGCGCCTTCCTCAGAGCAGAGGTCAGCGCTGGCCTTCTCTGAAGGCGCAAGTGTCTGCACAGCAACTTTCAGTTACTGCGTGCAACGTCCGGGGGCGATCACCAGGCTCGGAGCCAGCGACAGGGGTCCACTCGGGTTTGTGGACAGTGCGCAGACAGGAAAAGCCCAGCAAGCCCGTCGCGGTGCGGCGACCCCCTCACTGCGGCACTGGGCTCACCGGCTGCGGGCTGCTCCAGGCGGAGCCACTGAGAAGAGCCGGACCTGGACCGCCCCCCGCGTTGCTATGACGACGGCACCGGCTCGGAGGAGGCGGATCCTGGCTGGAGCAGGTGTCTGCTGCGCCGAGCTCCCTGGGCCGGGTTGTTCGGAGCCCAGCTGCCTCTGGAGCCCGGCTACGGCTACACTTCCTTCTGCGGCCTCTGGATAGCTCCCAGCCTTGCCCGCCGCGGAGGGAGCATGGTCCACCACTCCGGCTCCATCCAGTCCTTCCGGCAGCAGAAAGGTCAGTAGGAGCCCTCGCGCCCCTCCGCGTCTCTCTGGGTCCCGCGGTGGCCCGCAGGTGTCAGGGCACTCGGCCAGGTGCAGCAGCGCGAGTCGGGAACTCCACGAAGTTCAGCGCCTTCCCAGAGCCTTAGCTGCCTTTGGGTCCCGAGCCTCACGCGGTGCCGAGGAGGACAGAACCGTCGTCCTGGAGGCGATTTCCTGCCTCTCTGCAGCCGAGCTGCGTTCCGTGCAGGGAATTGAGGATGGGACGCTGGAGCTGCGTCCCCCAGGCGTCCCCAAACTCCTCAGAGCAATCTCCCAGCATGCTAAATGCGTCCCATCAGACGCGTCGTGGAGAATTCCATAAGTTGTCCTGCGCATGGAGGCGGCTCTGAAACTTCCTAGGAACTTTTTTTCGGGGTCACCTCCCAGAGTGGATTATGGCTTTGGGGTTTTGTAGTCGTTGTGTTCTCTTCGAAAGCTCTGCCCTGGCTTTCAGCTGTTCCTTAGAGTTTGTAGCAGAATGCAGTAGAGTGTGCAGGTTCGCAGTCAGATCAAGAATTCTGCCAAGTTTGTTCCATTTGTTGATCCCTGTTCATTATGCTGTGCACGACTTTTAGAGCGAACACTTTCAGTTTTCTGAATTTTATTGTCGGGAAGGGCTTATTAAAGCACATAATCGCCATTTATGGAATCAACAATAGTCCTGATGCCATTAATGACCATATGGAAACTATGGCAAGTGAACTCTGGAACGGTGTATTTGTTTATTCAAAGTAAATATTAATTTAAATATTTGTGCTCCCCGATCTACATTTTACCTACTTTTATATTTCTTTCAACAGTTGTTTCCACATAGATCTTACATTTTGCTTTAAACAAATACTTGATGGAAACACCAGAGATGCTTCAGTAGGAATTCCTTTGAAAGGTAGAATATTGGGGTGAAAGGTAGAATATTGGGCTCAGAGGTCTTCCAATTCCATAATTGTAGACTCTAAATCCTAGTTTCCTACAACTTATGAAAGAGACGTTGGGTTTGGGAGTGATATGAGGATCTACTGGAATAAACAAAAAATTTCAGCCAAAATGGTAGTATTCTTCAAGGGAAATATTCAAAGGAAAATGAATTACCTGAGAAAGTTTTGTTTTCTTGATTGTTATTTTCAGCACATGTAAACTTTCACAATGGTTATGAAAATTATAGGAATTTTGCAACGGTCTGCGATAAGTAATATCCTCCTCCTCCACACCATGACTGTGGATGAATCATCCATGGGATCTAAAACCCTCAAATGTCCATCAACAGCTGATGAATGAGTTATGTGTTTAAGGAGGAAGTGATTGCTAACTTTAAAGCCAACAGCCAACACTCAGCATGGGAAATCTAGAGGTAAACATCCATGCCAGTCCTAGAACTTCTGGATGTTTCTATAGCTATTATTATTATATATTTCAGTCTCATCTATTTTTATTGACTTCTTAAGAGTAAAAGAAAAACCCTTAGCATTCTCTTGTAATTTGTTCACTTCCATTTCCCCTGTATTACTCAGTTTTATTATTTTTTGGATTCATCTTAAAGAAAAACAGTGCATGACAGACTAAGATTTGTTCTTTAAACCATCCTCAGTTATAGGTACAAACTCTCCTCAGTTCACAATGCCCATCCCTCAAGAAAATGTGATTCACATCTTAAACTTTAAAATCTCAGTACAAAAATTAGGAATCATTTACTGGAAACTCACTTAGGAATCACTGCACATAGGTCAGGGACTGATGGTAGAATTCTTCAGAACATTTTCAGCCCTGACCCTGTCAGTGCAGAGCTGTCCCACACAGGAGCTGGCCAAGACAGAAGCATCAGAGCTTTGCCTGATAAGGCTTGCAGGAGATTCTAGGAAAATATTTTCTAGGAAAATGCTGCCATTTTGTTTCTTTTTCTAGAATTCTTTTGTGTTTTTTTTTTTATTTTTAAAGAGAGTACAAATTATAATTAAAACAAAATATTACAAGTGATACAGAATTTCACTAAACAAATTAATACAAATTTCACAGTATTTGTTGTAATGTATAGTGTTGTCTTCCAATCAGTTATTCATATTACCAGATATATGCATGTAAAATTGGAAGAAAGAAATGTATAAGATATTTAGAAGAGAAAAAGTATAAATTAAAAAAGGAGACAAAACAAATTAAAGCATTAACTGTCTTTTATGTATTACTTATCTATTATTTTAAAGGACAATTAAAATAATGCAGGAGCTGGCCAGATAGTTTAGCAGATTAAAAAACACCTAGACACAGACCCCGGTTTGATACTGTGCTGTGCCAGCCCCACCCCTGGGGTACTCTGAGGCAGGAACTGAGACTGGGTGTGGTGGCAGGTGCCTATAATTCCAGCACTTGAGAAGCTGAATACAAGAGGATCACTCGGAGTCTGGTCTGTGTAGTGAGACCTGTAGACCCTCTACTAAATACATAAAAAATAATAAATTAGATAATATAGAATTTTTTAAAATAATGATAAGGAATTAAATGATTATTATATTGCATATTTTGTTTCTTGACAATGCCAGTTGTGTTACTTAGATGACATCCACATACATTCATGACCTTATATTCCCCTTGAAGTTTAAGGTTGTGCTGTAGAAATTTGGAATAACTTAGGAAAATCAAAGTTGAGATTATGAACAACAGCAGGAAGTGATGAACACGTGATCACTTTTGTGATGTTGCTATGGTCAGTTGATGGGTCCCTTGGTCACAGAGGGCTAGCAGTGTGGATTTCCTTTTGCAGGAACACATCTTGGAGAAACACATTAGCTGGTAATTTAGCAGTGATTTCCCAAGGAAGTCTGGCCCAGCTTCCTGAGTTTTGCTGGGTGTTTGAAAGCCTCCTGTGGTTGTGTAAGGGTGGGTGACACTGTCCACTGATGGCTGCATATCTACCTAAACAGCTTTCAGGAAAAGTATGCATTGTGTCAGACATAGCTGCCCCAAATGTCATGCCTAAAAGAGTCTACAGAAGCCCTGACAGGTACATCACTAACCTGAAGGACCCTTTGCTTAAACAATGCAGGGCATTTAATAATTCTCCAGAATCAAATACTTCCTACTGAGAAAATATTGATCTCTTATGTGTAAATGGGACTGAAACACTAAGCCCCATGTGTCAGCCCCTCCTCGGATACAGCTGTTTGTTCTGCAAACCTCTTACCAGCCCTCAGCTTTGCTGCCGCTTGCAACAGCATGGAACCCAGGAGCCAAGTCCTGGGAAAATGGCTACTTCCGCAGACTTTGTAATCTGCCCTTTAAGGTTCCCTCTCTCCTCCTCCTCACGGACGTCTTTGGTGTCCCTAACCTTCCTGTATGCCCTTTTCAGAGAAACCAGAAGAAACTCTGCAGCCAGTGGTCGTGATACAGATCCACTCACCATGCATGTTGGCTCCTTGTGTTAGTACCACCTGCTCTTTTATTTATGACTGAATGGATTATCTTTGTGTTAAAGGAAGTATACATTACAAAGGCAAGGAATCATGTCAAGAGGTGTGTTAGAGTCAGAGTGTTACTTGTGTTAGACTGGGACCAAATAGCCACCTGAAGCAGCAGGAGGAAATACATCCAGTGTAACTCAAAGCCCTCAGGCCTCTGTGTCCTTCATTCCTCACCTTCCTCCTTCTCTGTCTTTGTAGAACTCTTCTTAGGCACTTAGGACTCCAATTTCCCAGCAGTCATCTCTAGGAAATGGAAACCTAGGAAAGCAATATGAAGAAATTTTAATCCAGTGTTGCTTTTCTAAAGAATGAGGTTTGAATTATTTCTTTAAACTCCCATCTCAAATGTCTCCATGAAGTTAAAGTTAACACTTAAGTGTAGGAACACTGATATTTAAAATAATAGTTGTTAATTAATACCAATATATAGTATGAGATATATGTGTATCTTGTAATTAACAGTGAAAACAAAAGAGGAATGCCAAAATAAATTCCATCCAAAGTAATTATAGCTTGAAAATGTGATTGTTGTAAAATATCTAAAGCTCAGTTATCTAAAACAGCACATTCCTCGAAGAAACCGCACAGCGTGCTGACCTTCACATTTGAAGCTAGGTTTTAACATCATGTTCTTTACATGGCGATGGCCAGAAAGGAAATTATCAGGAATGGATGATACCATGAACTAAGAAAACAAACCCAATCCTTTATAGTCTAAGAAAAATCCAACATTCTGTTTCTCATTTTATTATTTTATAAATGTTCATATTTCTAAAATATAAAGGAGAGCTTGCTGTAATAAACTTGTCTTGGTTCAAGAGCACAGATTCCAACTATGTTTGAATCTGCTTGCCAGCATTAACTTGGAGCATCTTTCCCATCTGAGACTTCGGCTCCTTGGGGAAGATTTCACAACAGTAATACCCAGCATCCAGAGTTGCACTGAAGAAAAATAACACAAAAACAACAGCAGCAACTAGTCCTGCATGGATGCTACTGCACACGTCCCCTGCAGCCCAACATTGCCCCGCCTTATCTTTTAGCTCTCGGTGTTAGTAACTATTATTTCCTATCTTCACTTTGGAGGACTTGAGGCTCTGATAAACTATGTGCATCATCTTGACTCTGAGCTCCACATTGCAAACTATTTGCCGTCCATAGAGAAGCCTCATTGTTTTGGGTTCATTGGAGGGTAGCTATAGAATGTGAAAAGCTGACAACGTCTCCTTTTTGTCTGATTCCTTCCACAGCCATCTGTAACTCTGTTCTATTTCCTTTTCTAACAAATGGGACTCAAGTTCAGGGCTGAAGCTTCTCCTTCCAGCCTAGACCACGGCAATTCGCCGCTTCTTCTGTGGCTTCTTCCGCCTTGTTTCTAAAAGGGGAATTTGCAGCAGAGTAATCTCTATCTTCCTCTTGGGATTCCCAGTTCTTCAGAAGTTACAGAAGTGTGAAATTATATTCTCCACCCAGCCATGCTTGTGTATGTCCATTCTGCTGTCCCTTTAGCGACTGTCTTGCCTCCTACACTGCATTGCAAGAAGCAGTTACTTTAAATTCTGACTGATTTGGACTCAGCAACCATGTAGGAAGCTGACATCTGCAGTGGGATGCAGCATTTCTTATTCTCACTGTAACTGAGATGCAGTTGGTCCGTGCAGGATGGGAGGGCTTTCCTGTAAAATTAGGTGGCCACACACACACACACACACACACACACACACACACACACACACAAATATCGCTGCCTGTATTTTGCAAATGTACAGTATTGTTGGTGGTATGGGTTTCACTACGCTTCTAGAAAGTTACTAGCTGAACCCAAGCATCATCTCTTAAAAATTACTCTCAAGATTGCATGTTTTACATGAACATTTCTGTCCAAAGACAGTGGCTACTTTGCAAGTGTATGTCCAAGATCTGTTTTTAACAAATACGTCATCACTCTCTGTTTTCTCCTAGCAATTTATTTCAGCTGCTTTTGCTCATTTTCCTAGATTTATGAAACCTAAGATTCTTAATGTGTAAGAACTGAAGAATCAGCTGGCATTCTTTCTACATGTCAGATTTTCCGTCTTTCTAGACTTGAATCAAAACACTCGGTTAGAAGATTAGGAATGTATACTTTTCACCAAAATGTACTGTAGGTTATTCTTACAATTGAGCTCCTTTGAGAAACAATTTGGTAAAATAATAATATACCTGTAATCACTGAGTGAGTTAATGAATTTAACTGAAGAGACTATAGTAAGATGCCAGGTGAAGCTATCTGTTATTAGTAAAACTTTATAAATGTTAGATGTCCATAGTTGTATGTATGCATTCAGTATATAAAAAAATACAGCTCTAGTATGCTTTGAATATTAACCCAAATATCTTGACCCCTCCCCTTTAAGGCTTTGTATCAGGTCGTCATTTCTCACTTACTCTACATTGTGTAACTTTTCAGTTGGCATTTGGCTGTTTCAGACCAGACATTCCAGTGAAGCGGTAATCAGCATTTGTCTCCAATTGTCATGACTCATATAAATCCCCCCAGTGGTGTCAGTAAATTATCTTTGCTGCAGATTTTGATGTTCTTTTTATGACTATGTCATGTTTGCAGAGGAAGGTGCTCTAGTCATGATAAAATCACTCAGAATGACATTGAAAGCAATATTCATGGTAAAGTGCTACAGTTGTTCTTGATGGCAGTATGAGGAAAATAAATACAAGTTTGCACATAAATTAACTATCATAATATATAGTCACCATGACAAAGAAAAGTGATATATGAAATAAGATTCAGAGATATGGTGTCTTCAATTTCCTTACAAAATCAGAATGAACGCAGTTACTGTACTTTTGCTGCGTGCCAGAAATGGTTGAAAGCAACTTGTTTATAGCAACTCATGTTATGTTCACTGACTTTACCAATGAAGCTGTCAAGTCCTGCACTATTTATGGCTAGGAGGTTTTGATTGCTAATTCAGTTTTCTCACTCATTATTATGCTGTTTAAGGTTTTTGTCTTTTTATAATTCATTTTCTCTAAGTTATACATTTCCAGAAATTTAGCAGTACTATTGAATTCAATTTGTTGGCATATAATTGTTTGCTAAATTCTCTTAAAATCTTTTGTATTTCTTTTATTTGAGCTACTTTTCTAATTTCTTTCTAATTTCTGAATTACGTCTTTTTCTTTTCTTCACATCCGGCTGTCTCTCAAGTTTTATCTTTTTAGGCAACTAACTCTCTTCCACTGTTGTACTATTATGTACTTCATTTATTTTTGCAGCTCTAGAAATTATTTTCTTTCTTCTGCTAACTTTTTTGTGTATTTTAAAAATAATTTTATTGAGAAACAAATAGCAATGAGATAGTTTCAAAACTGAGGAGTAGGACAGTTTCAATAACAATTACCTTGCATATTTTTGTCTTAATGGTTATTCATTATATAAGATGGAGACATGATATCCTATCTACAAACAATATTAGAACAAAACTTTCTATTGATTCAATTAAGAGAATGTAGCTGCATATCTATCTTATTTTGAATATATAGATATGAAACCGTTGTTAATTTGTATCCACTTTTTGTTTAGTTTTGTCAGAGTAATACATTGTCTTTAAAGTATTGTGTGTGAATTCAGCAAAATATTTCAATATAGTTCAGTAGTCCATAGTAGTAATGGGTTATCCATAGGACTGGCAATGTCAAAAGTTGTTGACTTGAGTCCTTTACAGCTCAGTGTAATAATATGGCTTTACTTTTTATACCTTGCTTTTATACTTTTTTGCTGGATGGCTAAGAACAAGATAAAGTAAGACTTATATAATAGGAAATGTAACTTTTGCATCTGATAAGGTTAGTCAAATCCCCTTAGGATTTATCCTGAAGCCCTGTACCACAGTTTGTAGATCCTTTGTCAGTGTCAGCCATGTGGATGAGTCACAGCCATTGTTTGACCAATTTGCTCTCTGTGAAAGCCTGAGAGGTTTTCTCTCTAGGTGACTCTACTTAGGCACACTCTACATCATTGATCACTTTCCTCTGTGACTGCATAATCTCCTTGGTCAGAAAATTTGGGACACAACTGGATTACATGATGTTACAGTACAGGTTTTCCTATGTCCTGAGTCTTCACTGACCTTGAAAGGCTAGGGCCAAAATGTTGGCTGTCCTTGAAGCCTTTCTTTTTCTCTAATTTTTAATCAGCAAATTTAGGTTGTTAACCTTCCAGAACAGAACTGTCCTGCTGCAATGCTGTATATAGTTAGATTTCTAAATTTCTGTATAAAAATATGTAATCATGTATTCCTATTTTTTAAATAGTTTTTAACGTTTAAATTTTTTTCTCTTTATATTCTGTAGGGACTTAAAGTTTAACATATCTATATTTGATGGAAAATACCTGTTTCATGTTATGTCTAAGACATTTGATATTCAGACAGATAGTGAGGATAAATGCAAAGGCCTATGTTGTAGGGCAATAATAATAAGCTTCTCTTCTGGAGGGTTTTAATGTATTTAGTACAGAGTCTACAGAGTCCACACGGTCTCATTACACAGACTGGACTCATAGTGATCCTTCCTGTTTTTCAGCCTCCCATGTGGTAGGATTATAGGCATTCGCCACCATGCACAGTCTCAAACACAGTCTCCGCGTGCCCTAGGGCCGGGGCTGGCACTGAAGGCTGGGATTGAAACCCTCTCACACCCTAGTCCTGGGTCTGTCTAAGCAGGCACTTTAATCCATTGAGCTATTTGACCGGCCCTCTTCTGCTTATTTTTGGCTTACTTTTTTATAGCTCTCTCCAGTTCATTGAGGAGTAAATTTAGGTAGTTTAATTCATAACATTCTTACTTCACATTATGCTTGTTTGTTAATTACATATTTTCCTTTTAGAACTCTTTTTCTTGCATCCTCTTAAGTTCCTGGGTGGTGCATTTCCATTTTTGTTTGTCTTAATTTTTTAAAATTTCCATTTTTATTTCATCACTGGCATTTTAGTTGTTGAGGTGCATGTTATTTTATTTTTACATACTTGTGAATTTTCAGATCTTCCTCCTGTTACTGATTTCTAAGATTTTACCATCAAGATCAGAAAAGACATCCTAATTTTGTTTTACTTGAACGTGCTAAAATTTGAATACTAAGCATATTGGTGATGATTTCTTTATATTTTAATCTCTTTGGGGATTGTATGGCTTCGTACCTCAGGATGTTAATTTGCTCCCCAGATTTGAGTTTTCTGTTATTATTCAAGCTAAAATGCTTTCTTTCCTGTTCCTTTGCTCTGTCTGTGACTCTGAGCTGAGTACCTGAGATTCTATGATGTTCTTGTAGGGTTTCTTCTTTAATTTTAATTGCTTTTGAAGTTGTTCCACTGATTGGCTAAATTCATTTGAGCCATCTTGGTGCTTGCTGATTCTTTTTTCTACTTGAAGGTGCTATAGAAGCCTTGTATGAAATTTTAAAATTCAGTTGTTGCATTCTTTAGCTCTTGAACTTAAGTTCTTTTTTGTAGCTTCTCTATCGCACTATCTTGTTCATGTATGGTTTTCTTTTTTACTTATCTGTATCCTCTCTTACTGAGCTTCTTTAGGACAGTAACTTTGAATTGCATCTCCCAAATTATTTATTTTCTTAATGACACTTGCACATAGTGCACACTGTTTATGTCCTTGTGCTGTTTTTGCATGTGTGAATCACCCATTTTTCACTATAGAGATAATAATAAAATACAATAAAAACCATATAGAACTTCAAAACAAGATGATAGAAACTAACAGTGGTAATTACCTTGCACACTGTTATCTTGAAAAGAGTTGTACAGATTATCAGATATAAATGTGCAAGATTGGTCAAACAATATAAGCACTAACTGTTCCTTTCAATTAGAAGTATGATTATCATATATATATATATATATTCTTATAAGAAAGGAAGATATTCTCTGTCCTAGTTATGTTTTTCCTTTTCAGCAGTTTCTTTCCCTTTCCCAATGTCTATTGTACCTTTTGAATCTTATTCACTCTTTGAGTTTCTAACACTAGGGACACAATGTGATATTTTTGCATGTGAGTTTTATTTCCTTCACTTGAGTATAGTCTGAAGTTGTGTCCATTTACCTAAAAGAGCCTCAAGTTTATCTGTCTTTATAGCTGAGTAATAGTCCATTGCATAAAAATACCACATCAGTTTTAACCATTCCTGAGCTAATGGGTACTTGGGTTGTTTCCAAGATTTAGCTTTGACAAATTGTGCTGCTGTAAACACGGATGCACATATATCACTGTGGTATGTTTCTAATTCTTCTGGGAAAATACCCAGGAGGAGAGTAGCTGGGTTGAGTGGAACCTCTAGTCCTAATCACCCTGCACCTATTCCTTGGTCCTTTTCCTTTTTCTCCATGTGTACCAGCTTGCAGTGGCGTTACATGCAGGTCTACATTTCACTATGATTACTGACTGATTGTTGTCCCTTTGCTCATGTCATGCTGTTTTGTTTATTTATGATCTTTGCACCCTTGAGCTGGTGCCTGTCTTAGTTCCTTTCTCATCACTGACAAACAGTGCCAGATACCAGCAGCTTAAGACAGAGTGCTTTGTTTTGGCACACGATTGTAGCCCTGGTCTGCTGGTTCAAAGGCAGAAGAAAGGGCCTGGAAAAGGAGAATTTCTCAGATCATGGTAATTGGGAAGCAGAGTGGGAAGGGAGGCACCAGGGACAGATATGCACCCTTCTAGGGCTGCTGCCTGTCACCCACCCTCAACTTGGCCTCACACCCTAACAGCAAATTAGTGACAGGGCCCCCATGATGCAGTAACTTGCTGGGAGCCCCATCTCTGAGTGCCTGACACTGTGGACTTATTGCTAATCTAAACTGCAACAGTGTCTGGCATTTGAGTATATCAGATCCTCTTCTAATCTTCACAGGCAACACTTAGCAGGGAGAGTCCACTACTGCTCAGTCTATCTAGAGTTTCTGGGTAGACCAGCAAGCAGATTCAACTGACTGAGGGTTTTGTTGCTCGAATCATGTGAAAGGCTTTTCTGATGCCTGAGTCTGAGAAACTGGCCTGGTGCCTAGCCCTGCAGTGATGGGTCTGGAGCCCAGGCTGCAAAGGACAGACTGAAACTTCTTGTGAATGTCACACTCAGAGTCACAGTACACATTGATTAGCACAGGGAAGCTTTCTACATTGGTTGCCCTTGAGAAGTACCTGAGGCACTTTATCTCCTTCAGACATAGCCTTGGCAATTTCTTTCAGCTGAACTCCTAATGTAGCTTTCAGATAATCACCCCAAGCATTGTTCTCTGATAGTAGCAGTCCAACATTTTTTTTTCCTTTTAGACAAACTGAGTTCAATTTACTAGCATTAGCTTAACTACTTAAAAGATGTGGAGGGTTGTTTGATGATGACTTAGTACAGAGCACACTGACAGGATGAGGCACTTCTACCCCAGCTTCCTGGTGCCCATTCTGACCTCAGAAGCCCCAAGATGATGTAAGATGGTCCATCCTAAAGTAAGTTCTGTAAATTCAGATTTAGTGCATTTTCTTTATAGCTCAGTTCTTAGAATTTTTAACTTACTTATTTGAGTCATAGCATAGCTCTAAATTTCAAAATAGTTAGGGGTTAGATTTAGAAAACAAAACCATCCCTGCATCTTCATTTCTTAAGTAGTGGTAGCAATTTATGATCATTTATGATCTTTTAGCACACTTAAAAATTTTAGAAAGCAATATAATGCGTAACATAAACAATGGAGATTACAAAGTAGCTTATTTCAATGGTGTTAAACTTAGAATTCTGACTTCCCTATAGCTCATGCCTCTTAATGTAGAACAGATTTATTTCAATCACGGACAGCAGGCAACATGTTGCATACAAGACCATGAATTCGAATCCCCTTCCCGAAGACTGTACTTTCTTTTTCAGTGCTGTCATTGTTATATTATCTCCTTTGGGCCACTAACCTGTTCTAATGATGCTTTTCTGTTCCTTGCCCAACTTCAATGAGTTGGTGTGAGCGCCACACAGAACAGCTTGCATTAGTCACCACTCTAACCAGATGTGATTTCATCGCCCACTCACAAGCTCTGGGGCCCATTTAGATAGAGATGAAATCATAGATAGCTGCTACTTCACTTTATATAATCCATAGTGTTTCTCCTCTATCAAACTCATATGCTCTTGAAAACACTGTACCATGTCACAACTCAAGAACTATCATACACAGAAAGGTATTTTTTTAAATCTTATCAATACTCTTTAAGATAAAATTCTTTAAAATTTCCTAATCTGAGACCTGCTTGGAAAAAAAAAAAAACACTGCTCCAGAGTAGTGTATCTCACAATTTAATATTAGAGATTACACAAGGGGTCGTAGAACCTGTATTTTTCTTTGCTCCAGACCTCCTCTTAAAGTGCTCAAAGCATTTTTTGTGATGAATTATGAAAATGGAAGCTCTCTTTGAAATTACTGCCTACTCCTTCCTTCAATTCAAGTAAAAATCCTTGCTGTGAGTTTTACTTAGCAAGTAGAGAGATTTGTGTATTTCAGGTTTACTTCTACCAAGTGTATTTTGTCATATTTAGATTCATGTTTCAACCTCTCTGTAAGTGCAAAGCTATCATATCATAAGTGTTTACTGAATACTTTTTAAAAGGACAGTACCCATTTTAACACCATGGAGAATTTGTACTGGTGCTTACTATGTGCTGCCCATCTCTACTGGCTGGTGTGTGTGAGCTATGACTTCCCTCCACAGTCTGTCACAGTTATGAGAAAGGTAGAGCAAGTAGATTTTACTGATATAAGTTCTACTCTTAGATTATTTCTACCAACAGGTGAATGATAGGTACTTGCAGCAAAGACTTTAGAATAACATCCTGTAGAACATGCAAAGTGAGAATTGTAGGCAACCTCATAGGATTTAGTACTTTGCAAAGCACAGTCTCAATATTGTCAAAGAATTTCTGTGATGTTTTTGCAGGCTGTATCTCACCTCTCACAGGTTTTTGAAACATACAGAATTAACCTACCATCTCAGAAAGAATCTATTAGAATCACATGTTGACCTAAAACACCTTCCTCCACCCTACCTGGTCCTTGCCAGTGTCTTGCAATCCCCTGTTGAAATCTCACCATGATATTTTATATTATTCCTCTGCGCATGCATATTGAGACCTAAGATTTATGTAGTGAGATGGGAAAGTGGCACAGAGCTAAGATTTATGTAGTGAGACGGGAGAAGGTGACAGGACTTAACCTAGGCCCTTGCTTTTGTCTTTCTGCAAATACTTGCTGAACATCTGCCATGTGCCAGGTACTATACAAAACACTGAAAACACAGCAGTTACAAACATTGGACATTTGCTATGGAAACTCCGTTGAAATTTATGGTTTTTTTCTTTTTTGCTATCAGTCCTTATGATGGTTCAACATTGAGCTATATCTGTGCCAAGCATTTCTATTCAAGATATAACTGTCTGTCATCATTTGGACACCAGCTTCAGCAATAAAAGTCCCCTTGTGGTCAACTTAAAATTTTGAAAGAAAGTGGAATGGCTTAATGAACAGCTATCATCATCAGCTGTGTCCTTAAACTCCTGGGAGCTGAGCCACCACTGAAATCCAAAATGTGCTGCCCATATTCATGTTTTGGAAGTATTTTTAAAACCATTTCACATTATCTAAGCCTTACAAAGAGGCAGCATGAGACAGTAGGTACACGTAAGATGATTTAGAAACAGACACTGTCATCTGTGAAATCGTGCCTCCGTTACACTGTCATTGCAAATATCCAATATAATGGTAGACATAAAAAACCTGAAGATAGTTTCTAATGACTCCCAAAGTACCTGCCATAGAGTTGGCTGTCAACAATTATTTAACTCTATCGACTTTAGTGCTTCTTGTTTATTAAAAATATTAACCCAGTTAGAGTGACAGGTTTATCTGTTTTGTGAGGCTATGAAACAGATAAAGAGATATCTGTGCTCCAATGGGCCCCAACACTCTTTGCTCTGACACAAGACATCAGAATCTTTCTCCATCAGGTAATGTCAGGAAAGAGCTCATGTGGAAATGAAATCTATTACACAGTCTGGAGTTTCTCTCTACTTTCTCCCATGGGTGGGGAGCATTAGACAGCTGCCCTTCTTCCCTAATTTTTTCCTCTGTGCACAGAGCTTGGTCTTGTGGTCGTTTTAGGAAATGAGGGCCTGTTGTTCCTCTTCCATTATTATTTTCAGGACAAAGAAGTAAGGACAAAATAAAGTAACAACAGAGATGAAAACAAGAGGAGGCTGCCATTGCATGTGTTGCGGTGGCCACAGACAGAGCCAGCTAACCCAGGTGTGGCTTGTTTTATGTCCTGCAACCCTAAGAATTATTTTCTTTGATGAAACTGCGTGCATTTTGTCTATATTCTATACTCCGCTAAGAGAAACAGTGAGTGTGGGGTTAACGGACATGGGGAGAGCTGGCCAGCCCCAGCTCCATCCATGTCACTCTGCAAAAGTGAAGGGAAAGGCTAAGAGAGTATCCAAGTTCTTCGACACTCAGCTCGTCATCTCTAACCCAAGCCTTCTTTCCCAATGGCTTTCACCATACATTGTTTTTGAATAATATGTTCGCTCTGATTTTCCCTTTTCTCATTCTATTTCTAATCCTCAAACTAACAAATCACTTAATTTTATCAATTAGATGTGTTAACTTAATATTAACTTATCACTTAAATATATTCTGTTTTACTTTATACAGTTGGATATGTAAACACATAGCTAAGAATAATTTATAATAATATACTCTTAGGTTTTCTTTCTGCTAAGTAAAAAATTATTCTCACAGATATACTAAAATTTAGCATCAGATACATAAAACTTGTAATTCTGTGAAAATTACATAAGCTTCCTTCCTGAATCACCTTATTGTTCACTCACAGAATTCTAGTATGGGAATCTGTATTTGTTTTGCACAAGGTTGATAAAGCTCTTTATCGTGCTGTAGATTCTAAAATTTATGTTCTCTTGACTGAGTTAAGCTGAATGTATGAATAAGACATGTTCACCCTGGCCCTTAGGAGGGTCGGAAAAATTGTATAACATCAATAACATTAAAAAGCTACCTTTGACGTAATTTATAATTATCACATATGTGCGCATGAGCCCTACCAAGTTGTTTTGTTTTGAAGCAGACTCTCACTGTGCTGCCCAGACTGGCCTTCACCTCAGGTCGATCCTCCTGGCTCAGATTCCTGAGTGCTGGGATTGTAGGTCTGCACCACCATGCCTGGACCTTCCCAAATTCTTGAAGGCCTGAGTTTGGGTTGAATCTTGGATTGCAATAAAAGTTCTCATTTATCCAGGCTTTGTGTGTGTGTGTGTGTGTGTGTGTGTGTGTGTGTAACCAGTGATTGTACTCAGGTCCTTGTGCTTGCCAGGGAAGCGCTTATTCCACTGAGCCATCTCCCCGGCCCCAGGACTTTTTTTTTTTTGGCGGTTATCCAGGTTTTATTGTTACAATTAATTAAGAAATTTTACAAGACGCTGTAAAAGACAAGGTACTCCGAGAACGAAATAAAAAGAAATTGTTTTCCTGCAAGATATTACAGTCCTATGCGAGGCAGCTGGCCCACAGGTTCACAGGCTGCCTGATGGTTCACAGGGGGTTCTGGGAGAATGAGGAACCCCTCCCGAAGGGGAGAGCTCTTTTTCAGGAGAGGATCATTACAGCCGGTGGCAAATAACTGAGCTGTTTCTCTTGTCTGATTTCAAAATTTATGAATGGGACCTGTGGCTGTTCACAGTAGTTTGTGCCTCTGGGAAAGGAAGTTATGAACTTATCAGATGCTTCTGCTAACGAAGATTAGTATTTGTTTGATGCATGTGAGACACTGTTGAGTGCTTCCAACTCAGATGAGAGAACTGATCTTGATTCCCAGCAGGAACCTTAATCTTTAATCTACTTGTCATCGTTTTAGTGACACATCTATAAAATTACTTTGGCGTAGCTTACAGTTTGACCTTTTGAAGCCAGCTTCATAATTACATTCAAGTATAAAATCTGAGTTTATATATTCTTCCAGCTATCTACTTTCTAAAATTAAAATAAAAAAGGGAAAGTGATTTAAAAAATGAACCAAGCTTTATTATGTAAGTGGGCCCACTCCTCAAGATTTTTGTGTTTTTCTTATTTTTTTATTTTTTATTTTTTGCAGAAACAGGGACTGAATTCAGGCTTTGTGCTTACCAGGGAAGTGCTCATTCTACTGCACCATCTCCCCAGCACCCTATCCCGCTTTTTTTTTCCAAGATGTTTGTAAATTGCATGTACCACAAACATTTACTAAGAAAAAGACAAAAAATGAAAACAGGAAAATAAAAACCCTTAACAACTTCCACATTTAGATTTTGGTTTTAATTCACTTTATTATAATTTACACTTAGTTCACACCTGATGTAAGGGGAAATTTTTAGCTGTAGAGTAATTTTCTTCTGCTTAGAGAATTTTTCTACAGGTTTGCTTGCTGTTTCTGATATCTTAATTCTTATCTCTGTTCAGCTACCACAGTTCACTACTTACCTTTAGGGTTCGAGAAACCTTGCAAGCTGATGACTGTCTCCTCCTCCTCCATCTACTCTCCTGTCTTCTGTCTTTCTGTTCCACATCCTGGCACTGCAGCATACAAGGAACTTCAACCTTAAAGACTCAGGGTTGACTCAGGCCCCAATGGCAGAGTCACTTATTTCTTAAAAACAGCTTAAATGTGTAAAGACACATTACTAGTGACTTTAAAATTACTTCTTTCTCTTACCCACTTCTAAATTCATGTTAATATTTTGTTATTCAATATGTTCAATATACAATTTTTATCAGAAGGAAATTGCTATTTATTGTCCAATTGTAGTATATTTTACTAAAAGTTTACTCTTCTTAAAATAAATATTTTTGTCAGCCCTAGACTCTCATTTGCAATTTTCTTTTCTGAGCAAAGATTTTTCCCTTAAGATACATACAAGGTCAAATTCAACGAAGACCTCCAGTAGGTCCTCTCTGGTGCACTCCACCTGGAGAAAGTTGAAAGGATTGTTAATGCTCCCTAATCTGGTAGACTAAGGCGGGCTTAGAGCCCTCTCATTCCTGAGCATTAGCAGCTAAGAAGCAATGACCCAGGATAAGTGCGTCTGTCTCTTCTAAACAGAAAAACTTCTACATTTGGGATCCTAAAAAATCAATCCTATGCCTTTAACCTTGATTCAGAAGGACAGGGAAAGAAGAAAGGATTATATAACAGCACACCGTGTGACCGAAATATTAGTAAGAAAAAGAATTCTCTGGTAAGTGGTTCTAGAAGCCCAGCGGGTCTCTATGCCAAGGAACAATTAAAAAAAATGCACCCAGAGGCCAACTTCTTCCTTGCCGCACATCACGATCTTTCACTAAATTGAGATAGAATTTAGGGCAGACTGCCCCTCACAAGGACAGAGGTAGGGAAGGGGCTGAAGCCGAGGCTGCGGATCCCGTGGCCTTCTCAACCTGCTTCCTTGTCTTACTGAGGGAATTCACAGACAGCTTCCTAAACAGGAGTGACTGAGCTCATTACGCGAGAACCTGCAGATCATAGAATGTCTTTACGTCTATCTGAAAAAGCTTGAGAGTGTTTCTCACTAAAGGACGTATTCTGATACGGAAATTACTTCATCTCCAGCATACCACATTCTGCTTTTGCTGACTTTTCACAAACAAATTTCCTTCAGCAATGTAGCATCTTTCTAGATCTCAGGTTTCCTGTTGTTTTCTTTCATCTCTCTTTATTTTTCTCACCAACCACTTCATTTTCCTTGATGCCAACGTGTCTGAGTAGCTTCCCAAAATGTTGAAATTTTGTGATGCTGAGTCTAGAAAGTGTCTTCTCATCGTTTGTCATGGTGGCACTTAGTGAGAAATTCTTTTTAATTTCTAAGGATTTACACTTTAATCTGGGCATGTTATACTATTTCTTTAATAAATTCCTAATTTTTAATTTTATTTATCTTTACCTCGAGATACTGTATGATAAATGTCAAAAAATGGTTTCTTTTTCTGTTTTGCTTTCTATACATTTGTCTTTTTATCAAATAATCTATAGCAAATTAAATAAATATGTGTTCACATCATGTAAATTTGTGTTTTCCTGTATATTATTATTCTAAGCTAATTACTAGAAATAATACTTGCAAATTTCTCCCAATCTATAACTTATCCTTTATCTTATTAGAATACTTTATATAACAAATGATTTCAATTTTGACTAATAGAATTAAGCATTTATTATATAGGTTATTTTATTGCTCATGCTTTTGGTATCATCATGAAATTCTCTTTCATGATTTCTCTACAATCTCTAGTTTCATGCAGGCATTATACTTTCCTATGACCTAATATTCAGAAATTAACTATTACTCAATTTGCTTGAGACCAGAAGTGTTTTGGATTAGCCATTTTTCTGATTATGGAGTATCTGCATATATGATAACATACCTCAGGGGTAAGACCAACATAAACATGAAATTCATTTGTGTGTTACAGGCGGTTGGCACACATTGCCTGGACATATACTTAGACATACGAAGATTTAGATTTGGCACACTTTCAGTTCCAGAGTTTCCAATGTGAGATGCTCAATGAACACTATAGGGATTTTCAGCTTTGTTCTGGAAGGCAGCTAAATAATTAGGAAATCAGTGGAACCATTGGTAGCTTGAAAGCGGAAGTGGGCGATGCTCAAGCATGCAATTTCCTCCCCACCCAGGCCTGTGGTGCCTACCGAGTCCAGCGCTGTATGCGCAGACTGACAGGAGCAGGTGCACACCCTGGGTGGGTACACGCTATGCATTGCGCTGTCCTTTTCTTCTCAAGGCTCTGGCTTTTGCAGGATGCTGGGGAATCTTCATGCTCCATGAGCCCTTCCGTAGTCCAGCTGTCTCCTCTCCAGCTGCTGTTGGGCAGACTCTGCAGCCAGCTGATCTCTGGGTGACTCTGGTCCCCAGCCAGACCTCTGCTGAGCCCAGAGCAGTAGTGCACCTCTCGCTGTGAACCTCCTGGTCACCTGCCTTCTCCCATCTCTCAGAGGTCACCTCCTCTTATTCCTAATCCTTAGTATTTTGTAAAGCATCGTTTCATATGGGTCTTCCTTTCTTCATTTGACCCAAGTGAGATTAAACCACCAGCATATGTGTATACAATAAATGTGTACACATATTTGTGTACTGGGCATGTATAATCTATATAACTCAATATATTGTATCAATTTATGTGGCATGCAGTGAATGTTATATACAATGAGTAGATTTGCAATTTAAGTTCTAATATCTACGTATTATCATATGCTTACTCTTCCTAGATTTATATTCTCAAATTGTGGATGAAAAATCTTTTTGTATCATTTGAATCTCTTTGATGATTTTAATTGGTTTTCTTTTTCTTTTTAAAGAATTTTTCCTTTCCTCCTCCTGTGCCATCCTTTTTGTCTCGGCTTAGTGCATCACTCTGTTCCTTCTGGATCTCTGTCTCTCTGTGGTTTTCCTTCTCTTGTTTTTCAGCCATTCTAAAATATCCAGAGATACGTGGTTGAACCAGGGCCTCTTATGAAAAGACCCCGGGAGTGTCCCTGGCCTGGCTCTGGCTCTGGATGTGCTCGAACGTATTTGGGCAGCACCTTTGATGCTTATATTTCCTTGGCCTGAAGGGTGGTAGGTGTAACAGAGACAAACTAGGCTTTTTCCAGGGGAAAACTACATGGGAGGCAAGGACCATCATTTCTGTTAAGCCAGTTTAGTTCAGCATTACACTATGCATGGTCACCTATAGCACAGGAAGATCTTAAAGGATCACATTATGTACACAGAATACCTGCTGGCTTGGCAGTCTCTGTGTGAGGCAGGTTTCTGCAGTGGTTGATATGTTAGGCACATCAAACAGGTTCGAGAGGAGTCTCCTCTGCACCATCTTATTTGGAACTTTCTGCTGTCTACCTCTTCAATTTCTATTTCCTGTTTTTAGTTATTTCTTTTACCTAAAAATTCATTCAAATTTTTCAAAAAACTGTTTAACCATGCTTCCCATGACTTCATAAATTAATACCTAAGTGTATTGGTTAGTTTTCACTTTAGTGGAATATTGAGGGTGGGGGCAACTAATGAATACAGACGCTGCTGAGCCCAGAGCAGCGTAATATTTTTATGTAGCTTCTGTAAGTCAGGAAGAGCTGACTTTCTTTCTTTTCAGATCTAGTGTTTAATACTGCCAGTGATTACATCTCAAGTAAGGACTAGCTAACTCTTCTAGGACTAGGGAGATAGCTCAGTAGAATAAGGGCTTGCCTGGCAATTGCAAGGTCCTGAGTTCAATCTCCAGTTCCAAAAAAGCCTACCTCTTGTCCTTGTCATTTAGTTTTTATGGAGTACATATATATTATGTTTTTATTAGATATTTTGCAAAAGGGAAAAGACCAACGGAAGCAGAAAAAAGCCAGAGAGGAACATGGAGGGCAAGAAGAGCATTGGAGCACATTACATGAAGGCACAAATGCCACATGGAATCACCAGATGCCACACACATGGGTCAGTAACAACAGACACTGAAAGAAAACAAATCAAAGCTAGAAAACTACAGTATTCATTCTAAGTCCCAGTCTCATGGGGAAAAGGCATATGGATGCACTCACAGGAGCCGTACATTTGCAGAGGTCTGTGGAACAGTAAATGAATAGTGTTCCTTTCAAATACACGATGGCATCTTGTTCCAGGCTTTGTCCTAAATGTTAGCTATCGAAAGAAACCATAAGTGCATTTCAGGGAGATCACTGAGATGAATTTTGACTGCATTTTGTAACATAATTGGTGGTGGAATTGTAAGGATTAAGTAGAACAGTTGTTTATGCCTATTTCTTACAAGTGCAAGGTAAAAAGAGTGCATGACATTTGCAATAAATATTCCTACTGCAAAGTAGAAGCAAAGGGTGGATCATTCAATGTCTAGAATTAGCTACCAACTTTACTTGCCACCCTGATAATTCAGAAGGTAGAGTTTCTGAAATATTGTTTCAGCTACCTTTAGCATCCTCCAGGCAGGACAGCAGAGACCCCTTTAAAATATCAGAAATGTTTTCTCTGTAGTGTTTTGACACTCTAGTTTTGTCTTGCAGCTCCCCCCACTTATTTGTGAAAAGATTGTTTACTTTCCAAACTAAGTTGTGTGTTGGTTCTGCCAGTGAATGCTGAGCTCTATTCTAAATTTTTCTGAAATGGCTTTTGGTTCTTTCTCCTTTCCAATGTACTTACTGGGTTACGGCTTCTAGGGTAGCAGTGAATTGGGCTGGGTCAGAGGCTGGTGCATGGACTCAGAAGAGCTCAGGGAGGTGCTTTGCCCTTCCAATTTACCATCTCTTCCTTTGGTAAGTTTTCCTATAAGGATGTGCTTTAGCATGTTGTTACACCTCCTGATACCCAAAGACAATGTCTCTCACTGACCATGAGAGTAGCACTTGGTGATTCTGATCACAGATCAATGTGTACGTATTCACAGGGTCATGTATTAGAAAGTTGCATTCAATCGGCAAAACTAATTTTGCTATTGTCACTTTGAAGCAAAACAGAGACACCAAACACTATGTACTCACTTTATGTCAAAAATTCTGCTTGGAGTTTTGTGCCTATTACCACAAATTCTCCCAATAACTGAACAAAGTAGCATATGTATTTTCCTCATTGAGCAATGGAGTTGAAACTCTGTAAATATATATAAATTGAACAAGCTCAGATTTTTCTTTGTGGATTTTAATATTGCTATGGCTGACCTTGAAGTTCCTCTTGTTCCATTTGTCTTAAAAGAGTGACTGATTGTAAACAAGAGCTGCAGTTTCTAAGCAGATGGTCAGTAGAGATTATGAAATCCTTCTGGCTGGGCCTGACCCCAACTAGAGAAATTTGCTGCTGATGTACAACATATGAACAAATGTGTGCTGTTATGTGCTTTGGATTACTGGTCTACCACCTACACTGGCTGGACCATTAGGAGAAGAAAATATTTCCTATATAGTATAATTACTGTACCTTGTTAAAAATATTTCTTAAACCGATATCAACTGATCATTATTTTATATCATGTTAAGTATCATCTTTCCAAATTATCTACCATAATATTTCTTTTGAGTCTTTCTCTTGAGGGAAGCTGTCATAAACATCCATTCTGTAATTTTATCCATAATATCGACAGTGCCTCTCTGTGACTTACTAAATGTTTCCATATAAATATTTTTAAATAACTAATAACCCAGAATCTTTTTTTAATTGACATAATGAAAATATATACAACTCAATGAAGAAAAAATTGTAGTACTGGATACTTGTCCTTTAGTGTGTGACACAATTCAATGAATGCCCTTATCAAGAGAATAGAAAGCCTTGCTGTGCTGGCATGATTAGCAATGTCTTTGTGTCCATGAAATTAAACTTGAGAATATATTGGAGATACTTTTGCAGTCTCCTGCATGCTTAAATAACTACCCTTACATCACTCTGGTAGTTGATAACGAAACACCAAGCACACTCCCTGGTCATCTTTATGTAAACTCAAGTTAGTGAAGCCCTTTCGGAGTCCATCACAGCCAGGGTTCTTTGTAGGCTGCCATGAGAGATGCCGCAGGCTCCACATCTTAAGCATCAGAAATGAACTTCTCATAGTTCTGGGTGTGGAAGTCCTGACAGTGCTGGCAGGGGTGTGTCTTCCAAGGGCTTCTTCCTTGGCTAGCACTCATCCTTTTTCTGTATCTCCCCAAGGCCTTTGCAAAGGCCTGCACACCCATGGGTGTCCCTCCTAGGACAAACACCAGTCCTATTGGATGAGGACCCTACCTGTACGATTTCATATAACCCTCATTGCCCATTTAAAGGACTTATTTCAGGGCAGAGTCGCAGTTCATGTTTGGCTTCAGTATGTGAAAGTCTTGAAGTGGAAATTATAAGGTTCAGCCCGCCACAGCATCCAAGTCTGTGCTTTATGGAGATATGTTCTTTAGAGGCATGGCTCGAATTTGTGATCCTCCTTCCTCAGCCTCCCAGTGGACACACAGTCATGTGCTTGTGGTCTCCGAAGCCATGACCAGGACTGTCCGAAGGCTGCACTTATGCTAGTAATGAAGGGACATCAGTCTGCAATGTAACTTGAAGGAGCATGTGGGCACATTGCTACATGAATTCTTTAACCACACCCTCTTAGCGTTTCAGTGCCAAAGCAGACACTGCATGTTGCCATTTGCTCTAGGGCCCTGGTTCCAAATCCAATAAGTTGAGAGTGAAGTTTATAAACATTATTTCCTGTGCCATAATCAGTGGGTTGCCCAGCAAGGCTGGTCTCTGCATGTATGTTTCCTGTCTTTTCTGAGACTCATCCAATGTTACAGGAGCAGATCCGTTCCTGGGCAACATCACCTCAGTATTTCAGTGTTGATCACTGGCCGGTAATTTCAAGAATTTTTGCAGTTAAACCTGAAGCATAATAGTTGATCAGGAAAGGTCCATTTCTGAGTCTTCTCTTTGCACCTTTGAAGCCTGTGATGTCCCTAAAAGACATCATTGTCTTTGTATTGATTCTCTCTTTGGATGTTTGATATCCTGAATTTGATAGTATTGAATTCCCCGTGTGGGGCACAAATCTTAAGAACAGGAAATTCTCCTCCAAATGTGCTGAAGCTCTCTCAGCTTCAAAAATAAAACAAATAGATAATGGCAGATAGCACTCCAGGTTTTACATAAAAAGCTAGAAGAATCTAGGCACAGTGAGTATTGAATAATAGTTATAAATTACACCCAATATTAGCATTGAATGATCTTTTTATAAGTTTGTGACAAAACTTTAATACAAATGAACATAATTTAAAAATGTAATTACATATTGCCAAGAAGTCATAGATTTTCAAGTTATCTCTTTCTCTGTTGTCTAAACTTATATGAAATAATAGTACTCTTAGTTAATGCTCTTCATATAAGGAAATGAAGAAAAACTGGTAGAAAGAAAGAAAAGATAGAGGAAAATGGAAACGAAGAGATGAATAGAGAAAAAAAGGAGTGGGAAGGAGAGAACAACAAAGGGAGGAAGGAAGGAAGGGAGGAAGAGAGGGGAGGGAGGGAGGGAGGGAAGGAGGGAGGATGAGGACAAGGGAAGGAAAAAAGGAAGAAAGGAAGGAGGGAATGAAGGAAGGAAGTGATATTTCATATAATATTTTGTGGTTCAGAAAAGCATAAAGTTCTAAAATCATAGCACAGGCAATTTTATTCCCATGCTGTATTTATAGAATCCATATTCATAGGAGCAAATAAGGTCTCATTTATTTTTCTGTTCTAAATCAGAGGAGTTGGATTCTACAGTGGAGTAACTCCTCAGACACGAGAAGTTCATGTGTGTTGCACTGGAAGTGTGGAGACGTGTGCTGAGAACTGAAGTGAAAAAGGAACTGAAGAAGCCGAGTTGCTGAAATCCTCATCCATTTGCAGAGCAGACTAGGAAATCTTTCAAAACTGGTGCCATCTGGAAGCACTGTAATGTCAGGGGAATGGCAGCATCTCTCCTTGGTATTTTCTTATCCTCCAGTTTCTCACCATCAATCACGTCTCCCTTTTCTTCTACTCCTCTCCCTCCTTTTCCTCCTCTGCCTCCTCTCCACGACCCTTGTTCTCTCCCTTTCTCTTCTTCCTTTTAATTTTATTTTTTACTATTTTTAATGAGAAAGAAATAGCAAAGAGACAGTTTCAAGGGAGGTTAGTAGGACAGTTACAATAATTAATACATTGCATATTGTTGTCTTTGTAGTAGTTATCCCTAGTAAAAGATACAGACATGATACCTTGTCTAAAGGCATCGTGTCTTTCTTCTCATCAGTCTTCTCATCAGTCTAAGAGAAAGTAGCTACATATCTATCCTATTTTGTCTATACAGATATATATATATATATATATATATATATATATATATATATATATTCACTACAAAGTGTTCCTTCATTTATATTCCCCCTTTTTTTGTTGCTCAAGCAGTTGCCATGACTCATCCACATGGCTGACACTGACAAAAGTGTCTATACACTGCTGTACATGGTTTCAAGGTAAATACTAAGGGGATTTGACTGACCTTGCCATACACAAAAGTTACATTTTTAGTTATAAGTGTCTTGCTTTAACTTGGTCTTAACCATCCAGCAGAAAAGTATAACAATGAGGTATAAAAAGTGAAGCCATATTAATATGCTGAGCTGTAAAAGACTCAAGTTGACAATTTCTGACATTACCAGTTCTGCTGGTAACCCACTACTATTATAGACTATTGTATTATATTGGATTATTTCTGCTGAATTCAATCACCTACAATATTTGTCTTTTTTTTTTTTTTTTTTTTTTTTTGGTGGAACCAGGGATTGAACTCAGGCCCTTGCACTTACCAGGGAAGTGCTTATTCCACTGAGTCATCTCCCTGGCCCTCTACCTGCAATATTTGAATGGCAATGGAACACCCATCTCTTTCTGCTTTTAAAAATTTACTTTCATTTGAGGAGTACCAGGGCTAACTTTAGAACTTAATGCTAGTTTTGATTCTTATTTTCTGAAATTGTAAAATAGCAAACAATGCCCTGTTAATTACCAATTTTTTCTCTTTCCTCCTTTGCCTTTGGGATGATGCTGTTGGCGCTGTCCCCTACATTGAGGTCTCCCTTTGCGTAGGACCTGATTTTGTTTCTCAGCAACCTCAACACATTGAGTGCACTCCCGTCTTAGTTTCTACATCTGACTTTATTCTCATTTCTCTATTCTAAAGCAATAAAAACTATCTACCCTTTTACTTGAAAAATGACTGACTGCTCTCTTGCTTATCATTATTTTCTGGGTTGAATCTTCCTGATTTGATTCATCACAAAGTTGTTGAGAAGTTAGCCTTGGATTCTCATAGAATTTCAAAGAATAAACATCAGTGGTTCCATTTCTTGTAGCCTGCCAACTGCCCGAAGACAATATTAAATTAGGGAGGCAAATACTCTTTTCTGCCTTTCTGTATAATCAGGTGGATGTGAGGATTAAATCACTTCCTGGGTGAAAGATCAACTGTGCTCATAGCGTCGCACATGTGCTGAGGTGAACGCAGGACCTGCGTGGGCTTTGGGCCTTGCTGCACTTCTCCTGAGGGACCACCGCTCATGAATGCATGCAGGCGCACGAATGTTCTTCTCGTGGAAGAGGCTGCTGGACATTTTTAAAGCACTGTTAGTAGATGTGTTATATTGACCTTTTAACTCAAGCGCAAATGTTAAGTTTTTAATTTTTCATTTACATTTTTATCAAATGAGAACTTAACTGATTTTCCATGGTGGACCAGGTCTGGTTCTCAGTACAACAATAAAAAAGAGATAAAACTTCTGATAAGCAAGGTTTAGAGGGATAAGAAAATATATAACATCAAATAAACAGTGATTTTTGCCCAGAAGTTTAAAGAAGGTGGGGGGAGGGGATAGCTCAGTAGAATAAACACTTGCCTGGCAAGTGCAAGGGCCTGAGTTCAATCCCTGGTTCTGCCAAAAAAAAAAAAAAGAGGAAGGCAAGGGGGTGCTAACCTGCCAGAGTGAAAAACTGAGATTTTCAGATAGTTTGACTGCTTTATTTTGAATATTACAGTCATTTTATAAATATTATGTTCTCATGTATGATGTTTCAATAAATAAGTACTGAGCACATTTATCATACACATTCTACACCATACAAATGATAAAATATAACATAAAATTAATCATAAATTCATTTTTACTAACAAGACATAATGAATTTTAGCACACTGATTTATTTCCTTCCAGTTATTTTTCTCACCTAGAGATTTATTCATATAAATATATGCATTCACTTACATATAAACATATCTACGCATTTATATTCATATACAGACACACCTGTGTGTGTCTGACAGAACATCATGTCTGGTTAAGGTTAACTATCAGCTGCTAGACAACCTAGTACCATGCATTACTGACTTCACAAAAGTATAAATAAAGGACAGTTTGGCTGTGAAAAAAAAAGGCAAGGAAAAATATATATGTATACACAAGAGATTTAGGATAGATGTGCAGCTACTTTATCTTAGTTCACTGAGAATAAAAGTTTCCACTAATATTGTTTAGACAAGATACCATGTCTGCATCTTGTCCTCTGAATATCTACTATGAAGACAATAATATACAATGTATTAGTTACTGTAAACATCCTATTAACCTGTTTAAAACTATTTTATTGCTATTTTATCTTATTTTTCTCATTAAAATGAATACAAATTTTAAGTTTTTATATAGACAGTACAGTTAGGATAAATATGCAATGCTTCTGCATAATTTTATGAGAAGCAAGATTTGCACTAATAGTGGTTAGACAAGACATGTCGGCTTCTAATACTATGGACAGCCCCTAGGAAGATAACAAGGTAGAAAGTATTAATTATGGAATCTGCGATATAATTCAGCTTTAAAAATAAGATAAGTATAAAGCTACACTCTGTTAAGTCACTGATTAGAGACATCTGCTGTAATAGTATCTGTAAGGACAATATCGTGTACGCACCTTGTACAATACCAAAACATTACGAAAATAGTCTGTAATATGTTAATTATCAAATCTGTCCTGTTAATTTGTCTTGAAACTGTCTCATTGCTATTTTTTAATAAAAATAAATAAATAAAATAAAAATAAGTTACCTTTTAATATTTAGAAAAAAAAAAGAAATCACTTTAGAAATAGTGGTTCTATAGGACATCAGGTAAGTGAGATACTAGGACTAAACTGCTCTGCTTTAAAATCCAAGCTGCAGTTCTACCAAATTTAGTCATCCTGTACAAGTGACAGCATATGTCTTACTTTAACCTAAACTGTACAGTGTATAATAATGTGTCTAGCTCCCAGTGTCATAGTGATTTAACTGAAAATGATATATATTCACATTTATTTTTTATTTTTATTTATTTGTATTAACATCTTAATTATACATATCCATGAGGAGCAGTGTGATATTGCCACAAGTGTGTGCAGTGAACACCATTCACGTCAGTGGATGGGCAGCACCACTCTCAGGATAATTCCATCACAGTTGGACAAATGAGCTCTTCTCTTCCAGGACTTCATCCAGTGTATGAAATAGGTCCTTGTGCACTGTAGCCACCTGCTGCACTGTGGCAGCTTAATTGATGTAGAGCAGGATGTGGCAAGGCAGTGCTCACTTACGAGTAATTATAGAACTTGTGCTTCTATCTTTTATCACCAACGTATTTCCCTGCAGTTTCATCTGTACAGAGGTGGGGTGGGTGATTGAAACAGTGGGCTACTCCACTCCCCAAGGGGTTGATGCAGAAGAGCAGATGCCTGGAGCCAGACCAGGGTGGCGCACACTTTTCTGTGGCTGTTTCTGCATACTCTCAGCTTCTTAGATGTCATGATGAGGAACTTTGTTCCAGGGGTTCTTTCCTAATGACTTTTCTGACTTGTCAGCCAACCATGACTGAACCCACTGAGAACTGTGAGCCAAAGTGTCTTCTGCGCCTTTAAATTTCAAGTGTTGGAGACTTGTCCCAGGGATGGGAAAAAGTGACTATTGCAATGTATATATTGAAAATGTGCAGTCGTTGCAGTGACTGTAGCAGACCGTGTGGCTTACAAGCCCTTGGCGCTGGCTTGCAGGAAGACTTTGGAAAGTGTAGGACACGCTGGCTACAGAAGGCCCAGAATGCTATAGGCTGAGCATTGATGGACAGTTCTGGGTACAGTGTAGACAAGAATAAGGATAGGATTTTGGACAATGAAAGCCAGGCCTATGAGGTTCCCATGGGAATTAGAACTGTATTGGCAAGCAGACTAGAGGCTATGATTTGATACTCTGGCAAAAAGTTTGTATCCATGTTTTGAGGCTTTTCCGGTTACTGAAATTCAGGGTAACATTCTATTGGAGGAACAGTCAGGCTGTCACTGATCAATGCTTTTAGGCAGATTTATAGTGAAAATCAGAGCAAAAACTAGCACTGACATATGGGGAAGTCCAGAGTTTTGCAAGCATGGAAGCCCTGAAAAATTGGGTCCAAAGAAAGTGGTTGCTGAAAAGTTCAGCATTAAAAAGAAGACAATAAAAAAGACAGTGTTGTATCAGGACAATAGGAAGAAAAACCTTGAGGACATTTCTGGACATGGCCAGGTTTGCCTTCACAAACTGAAGGATTAGAAGGACAAGCCCTTCTAAAGACTGTGCTTTGAGAAGAGAGCCTCACAGAATCTTGCTCACTCAGGGCTGCTTAAGAAAGTGTTTTCCTGAATTTAGCATCTAAGCACTCAGAGCTGCTACAGCCATGGTCCAGGGATCCAGTGTACTTGTCAGGTTGGCAGCAGTCCTTGGTTCTCATTCACATGGTGGTGGGTTTCAAGCATGCAGAATGCAGGTGTCATGGGGTCACACAGGTGTCCAATCATATCTCAAGGGAAGGCCTCTGGCACCAATGAATGCACTCATGACAGGATGGTAAGTACATCCGCAGAGTTTAGCTGCAGGTGGAGTGGTAACCTCGGGAAGCTGGGGATGCCGGGAACATGGACCATCTGGTAAGAAAAGGCAGTTAGCAGAGTGAGCCCAAGAGAAAGCCCACATAAACTACAAACAATGAGGCCACAGATGGGCTTCCTAAGACCCATGGAGCTTACATCTCTCCAAAAGCTGTTCCAGATGTTGAACATGTAAGTGCAGAACTTAATTTTTTTAATGTATCTATTACATAATCTATAGGGTCTCACTACATAGATCAGACTCACAGTGATTCTCCTGTTTTTAGCCTCTCAAGTACTGGGATTAAAGGCATGTGCCAACATGTCAAGTCTCAATCACTGTCTTAGCGTGCCCCAGGGGCAGGGCTGGCACAGAACACCAGAGATCAAACCCTGGTCACTGCACTCTCTCTAAACAGGTGGTTTAGTCTGCTGAGCGATCTGGCTGGCCCAGGACTTAATGTTTGTTTGTCTTCCCAGGTTTTGGTCTTTCATTGCTCAGATTTCTTTTTGTGGTTTTATTTTATCATTTAAATCATATAATTTATCCTATGCCATTGTCTGTGAGTAGTATTTAAGTACCCCCACCACTGAGTTTCAGAGTTGAATGTTGGGCTTGTGTCTATGAGGATACTTCAGGCTTTGAGTTAGACTCTTAGAAAAGGGCCAAAAGCACTTTGCATAAGGAACTGTACATGTGCCTCTTGTGGGCTAGTGCTTCATGCTATGCACCAGTTCTTAAATGACCCGTCAAATTTCTGTGTGCTTCTCAAGGGGGATTTTGTGACATAGTTGCATTGCATGAGCATTATAAGCACCAGTGGGTTATTCATAGCTCAACACATTACTAAGGTGTGAGGACTAGCTGGGAGAGGTTGTTCTCTCCACCTCAGCCTGAAAGGCTGTGTTCTCTGCCCCAGCTTACCCATCTGCTCTGTGCTACGAAGCTCCCACATGCTGGGCAGCTTCTTCCCAACATGGTCCTTCACTTCAGTCCTACTTTGCTGTGAGCTATCCAGTAGCTGGACCTTCTGAAAACTGAGGCAAATAAACCTCTTTTCCACTAAGTATTTTGTTCCAGGGATGACAATGCAATAAAAAGTAAGTGTCATTTTTTAAAAACTGAAAACCTAAAATCAATAGTTGCAGAAGCAGACTCTTGTCCCCAAATGCTCCTCTGCCATGGTGTTAGTCATCATGCCAAGGAAATAACACTTCTGTCTGGTAGCAAACCTAGTTATAAAACTAGCCTTGTAAGCTCTAGTTTCTACATTCCTGAGGCTACTCTAAGAGTATGCAAAAGTTTTGCTCCTTATAATTAGAAGTACGTGTTATTCAAGCTGAGAGGGAACCCTCTCTGATTGTGAAAATACTGGCACTAACTGCAGACAAATGAGAGAACTGCATCTCCTGAGTGTAAGAACCTTTGAGTCATTATCTTCTCCCTATAGTAATGAATCCTCACAGGAAAAAAATCCTGTTTATTCTAATGTGTGAAGCCTTTCACGCTAAGTGAACACCTAACATGTCTCAAGATATTTAGGACATTATTGTTGTGATAATACTAGCCTTGGCTAGAACTCATCTAGCAGATGAGATTAAACACATATCTTCATTTTCAGAGTGTTGTCCTGGAAATCCTATTGGAGGTCATTATTGATCAAATGATGTAAGAATTTGTTTCTTAACAATGGCAAGCATGTCTAATCGCTTCTGACATGGACACTAATTTTTTCTCGTTGATATTTGTACTTCAATAAAATAAAAAATAAATAAAAAATAAAATAAAGCTACATTAAAACTCAAGTAAATTTTACAACCTTATGTCAAAAATATTTTGATATAACTAAGCTTATTTTCACCAGTGCTTGTTAACGTTCTACAAGAGTGAAAACTTAGCTCATTAAAACTCCAATGTTTGTCATATTTAGCAGTGAGTTTAGATCTTAGGATAATATTTACAGCTTCAGGGCTATGGTATCCATGTGACTTTACAAGATGTGCTTTATAATTAAACTCAAGTTAGGGTACTTGGTTGATTCTTTTAGGATATGATGGCAATTTAGACAGTAGCTTACTCCATATTAAATTGCTTTACATTATTAAGATATAACCCTTATCATTTTATACCACCTGCTTTTACAATAATCATGAGTGGCTTTTAGAAAACATTGTTTTAAAAAAAAAGCAATCCTAAATCAAATGCTGGGCTTCAGGGCAAAAAAGAAAGAAAAAGGAAGGTTGCACTCAGGGATCTGATTCAATATGTGCATAATGCGATGTTTGCTTACCGTTATTCTTATGAAATAATAATGAATACTGACAAGGATTCACAGTAAAAGATTTCATAGTAAAATAGAATGACAATCTGGATGAAAATTTTATAATATAGACTTTATGCTTCCAACCGTCTAAGTGCTTTACTTATTATAGTAACTGTCTTGGTGCTAGTCGTACCTGGAAAATCCAGAGAGGGCAGTGACAGTGACTTCTGCACATGATGGTAGGCGACAGGCTGAGCAAGGGCGAAGAAGCCAGTGAGAATGGTGGGCAGGCATGCGGTGGCACGGTCCTTTAACACCAGTTCCTCAGGAGGATGGGGCAGGGGGAGCTCATGTTGGGAGCTGCTCTGGGAAAGTCAGCGAGGCCCTGTCTCAAAGTAAGATTAAAAATGGCTGAGGGAATGGCTCAGTGGCAGGCCATCCACCTGGCATGAGTCAGGACCTGGGTTCAGTCCCCATTACTAAAACACAAAACCGTGTCTGTCAATCCCTAGAACAGCACAGAAATCCTAGGTCCTAGAAAGCTCTGACTGGACTTAAACATGACGAACTCACTAAAACTTATTTTAAAAAAAGAAAAAAGAAAACTTAACGGAAGTCCCCAAATGATCCAAATTGTCAAGGTGCAATTCCCAGTTTCTCTTGACTCTTTCTTTGTCCTTGTTTCTGTAAATTATTCATTATCTATTTATCTGTGCCCCAAAGTCTTGCCAAAAATCATACTTTCTTCATTATGCCTGCTCCAACCACAGGCCCACATAGTCTTTTTCATCAGGGTTGATGCCTTTGCTCTTAACTAGTCTTCCCCTGTAACTTTAGCCTTCATAAATTCAGGAAAAAAAGTTGTTTTTTTTTCACAAATGAAGACAAAAATGGTTTAACATAATGTGCAAAATTGTATGAATGTCTTGATTTGATTTCTCCAGGTTTTATGGCACCTGGAGAAATAGAATCAAAACAAAAAAAATACATAGATACATGTAAATTATGCAAGGGGTTTATTAGACTGGCTTAAAGGATGAACAATGAGAGAGAAGACAATAGCCTAATATTCTGGCTGTGGCATGGGTACAGTTGGCTGGTTTTAAACAGATTTACAGTGAAAATCATGAGGAAAAGCAGAGAAGAACAATTTGAAAAAGTTACATTTTGACTCCAAAAAAACCATGTGTGTAGTGGGGGTTAAAAAAAAAATGATAGATGAAGATATCAGCACCATTAAAAGTTAACAAAGCACTTCTTTTTCTTTGTGTTAGAAGCACTATGACCTAGTAGATACTCAGCCAAGGAAGTGGGACCCCAAAGCAAGAAGCAGCAAAGGTGCACAGCCAGTCTGAGAGGGAAGACCAGGAATTGCACTGCAGAGCCAGTGGTCTAAGTCTGTAATTGATAGAGATGTGCCCCTGGCTATGTGGCTCTCACACTCCCTCTCTGGCACCCTTGCCCTGCTCTGATTTCCAACAGCAATGGGTTAAGCAACCTTGCTCCACTGTGGCCTTGGGGCCATCAGTCATGGACTGAATCCCCAGACATGATGGATCTAATAAATCCTCTCTTCCTTTAAATTGTGGGTGCTGACTCATTCACATGGCTGACACTAACAAAGGATCTACAAAATGAGGTACAGGGTTTCAGGAAAAATCCTGGGGGGCATTTTGTGTTTTAGTTACATTTCTTGTTGTATAGGTTTTGCTTTATCTTAGTCTTAACCATCCAGCAAAACAGTATAACTAGAAGCAAGAAAATTAGAAGGAAGGAAGAAAGGAGAAGGAAAGAAGAAGTAATAGAAAAGAGACAAAAAAGGGTAACTCAAGATGTGTGCATAATGAACACAACATGTTTATTCATTATACGTCTTTAAACCTAGCTAATGTGAACTAATATTTGCAAATAAACACCTCTTTGCAAATGGATGGGTATACACACCATGTTTTAACCTTATGAACTTTAGCATTTGAAAAGATGGATCTGATTCCTACAAAAAGCTTTGCATTAGGATCACGAATATGTATTAAGTACCACATTGTTTGCTAATTTTGTCTGAAAGTTGAGTATTTCCAGTTACATTTTCTAGTGATTTACCTTTTCATTGTGAAGCTTATGAAAAGGTATCATTTTATTCTTGAACAAAAGATTGAGGAATATTGAAGTTCTGGTTTTGAACATACTCTATACAAATTCAGAATTTGAAGGAGGTATATAACAAATGCATGTGCTTTTGACTCTGATCATTAAGCGGTTGCATGCCTTCTGCTGCCCACCTCAGGAGGCCTGACCAGAGCTGGGCAGACTGTTGTGGGGTGAGCATGTGAGCTGGAAGGGCACCCCTGCAACTGACGTCAGGGGCTAGAGGAGAAAGCACTAAAAAGGCAATGGTTATTGAAGAGTCATTCATTGTTCTCTGCTTTAGGGTAATCTTGTCTTTTTTTTCTTTTTTTTTTTCTTTATTTTTGTAGGAGAGTTGCAACAATTAGTACATTGCATATCATTGTCTTTGTAGTAGTCATTCATAACTCAGGAAGCAGACATGATTTCCTGTCCAAACACTATTAGTGCAAATCTTTCTTCTTATTAAATTAAGAGAAAGTATCTATATATCCACCATAACCATTTTGCATAAACAGAAACAAAATGGTCCTTCATTTGTATCACCTGTTTTTCTTTAGTTTTATCAGAGATGGGCATTCCACTGCCATCCAAACATTTTAGGTACATGAACTCAGCAAAATATTCCAATATAGTCCAGCAGTCCACAGTAGTCGTGGGCTATCTACAGGACTATCAATGTCCGAAGCTGTTGACTTGAGCTTTCCATAACTCAGCATATTAACATGGATTCACTTTTCATACTTTGTTTCTATACTTTTCTGCTGGATGGCTAAAAGCAAGATAAAGCAAGACCTATATAACAAGAAATGTAACTTTTGTATCTGACAAGGTCAGTCAAGTCCCCTCAGGACTTATCCTGAAACCCTGCATCATAATTTGTAGATCCTTCGTCACTGTCCTATACTAAGTGTTGGACTTGGTTAGCTTTCTCTCAGTGATGGGACAAAACACCCAACATCTGGAACTAAGGAAGGAAAGGTTTATTTAACTCAGAGTTTGTGGAGGTTTCAGGTCCATACTTTGTTGCGGGCCCCACAACAACACGGCACATAGCAGAGAACAACACTTCAAGGCTGGGAAAGATAGCAAACACATCAAGAGCAAAAAGGGGAAGAGCAAGCCCCCTTTTCTCTCCTGTGTTGTAAGCAGGAGGTCTGCTGTTGGGGGAGCAGCATCAACACCATCCTAGCACCCTCCTCTTGCACACAGTGCATATGTTCACAAAGTGAGGACCCTGGCTCCCTGCTGAGTCACTTACTTATATTGCTTTTCTATGTATTTAGGACAGGATCTACAGGGTGTCACTACAGAAAGCGGACTCATAGTGAATCCTCCTGTTTTCAGCCTCCCAAGCGCTGAGATTACAGGCACGCACCACCAGCCCAGTCTCAATCACCCTCACAGTCTCAGCACACCCTGGGGATGGGTCTAGCACGGCAGGCCAGAGATCAAACCCCGGTCCCTGCATCTGCCTAAGCAGATATTTTAATCTGCTGAGCCGTCTGGCAATCCAGTTACTTATTCTTCTTAACTTCTCAAGCTAGCACAGAAAAGCATCCTAGAGCAGTAAGGGCAGGTTCTCTACACCCCGGGATGTAGAATGCCGAGTTGCTTAGCTAAGCCTCTGGACCCCTCAGGCTGACACAGCGCGTCTGCCATCATTGGAGCTTCAGACTCCTAGAACTGTCAGGAAATGATCCTGTGATGGGCAGAGAACAGCATGCCCAACTCCAGCGGCATCGCAGTGGCATCCCAATTCCCTTCAGTGCAGCTCTACAGCAGCACACATTCAAGTGGGCCTGACTACTTGTTGGATAGATGTTAAGCTCTGAGGAAATCAGAGGATTTTATCCCCACTTGGGATGGGAGAATATTTCCTGGCTTACTGTGTAGTGTGGATTTTCTTCTTCTGTGTGACTGGGCCAAGTACTGGTCATTCTTCCCTCATGCCACCACCTAAATGCAACCTCAAAATGTCCCCTTCCTACTCTGCTATAGCATCAACACCCATCAATGTATTTTAAAGACTAAGTAAAAAAAAAGAATTTATTGAAAAATCCTCTTTATAGAATATCAGAGCATCAGGGTACTATCCCAATTTATCTGACAGATAAGAGGAAGGAGTTCATCATGACTAATAATGGTATGAAGTACATTTGGGGCATAGCACCATGCAACTGATTATTCACCTTTGTGGAAAGCCGAGGCAGGAGGATCCTTTGAGATCAATAGTTTGGTACCAGCCTGGATAATATAGTCAGAACCCAGCTCAGAAAAAGAAGGGAGTGTATAAAAAAATCAGGAATATTCACAATCATAATGAAATTAATGGAAACACCTTCACACCTATCAATAAGAAAGAAGTAAGTTCCAGTGCATCAAATACAAAATGGATAATTATGTAGTTATTGAAAAGTTACATTAAACAAGCCAGTATTGCAGGATGCAATATCAAGACAATGCCATTTTTATCTTTGCTTTGTACAAATTGAACCAACTGACTATTTCTCTCTTTTTTGAAGAGAAAATGTGGAGCAGTATATATGACCTTTATGTGTCTTTCCACACTTATGTTCCAGGAAAAAAAATATGTCCCTTTTTGATAACCATGACATTATTTAGCCTCTTAGGCTTGCCCATGTCAGGGTGACTGCCTGACAGAAGATTGTTTTCTTTCTTGGGATAGTAGTTTCCTTCCTCCTATGTAATTTTAAAATCTTGATTTTGTATAGGCAGGCTCAAAGAAAAGAATAAGGTACTTTTTACTTCATAACTCTTGTGTGATGTTATCAGATTTTCAAGGACTGGCACCGGCACTTCCTTCATAAGAGAAGTTTCCTTCCTTCTTTCTTTTCTTCCTTCCTTCCTTCTTTCTTTTCTTCCTTCCTTCCTTCCTTCCTTCCTTCCTTCCTTCTTTCTTTTCTTCCTTCCTTCCTTCCTTCCTTCTTTCCTTCCTTCCTTCCTTCCTTCCTTCCTTCCTTCCTTCCTTCTTTCTTTTCTTCCTTCCTTCCTTCCTTCCTTCTTTCCTTCCTTCCTTCCTTCCTTCCTTCCTTCCTTCCTTCCTTCCTTCCTTTTTTCATTCATTACTTTCTTCCTTCTTTTCCAGAAACCCACTTTCTTGTGCTTCCTGGGACTCTCTTCTTTGCTGAACTGAATGTAGCTCTTGCTAGTTGGTTCCTGGTTCTCTGTGATCCATCTACAAAGAGAAACCTTCTTGATTTATGTATAAATATAGAACAGGAGCTCGTATGCAAAATTTAACACACTCCCAGTAGCGCTTTTATGTGTGACCAATATGCAATCTAATGAAAACTATCACACATTCTTTGTCATGAGAAATCTCCACTGCTAGTGAGGATGTAAACTGATGTAACCACCATGGAAATCAGTGTATAGACTCCTCAAAAAAAACTAGGACTGGAAATCCCATTCAATCCAGCTATTCTCCTTCTGAATATTTTCTCAAAAGAATTGAAAACATCATACCATGGTGATATATAAGCACCCATGTTCATAACTGCACAATTTGCTATGGCCAAATCTTGGAAACAACTAAAATGCCCATCACGTGAGGAATAGATGAAAAAGATGTGGTATTTTATACAATGGAGTATGAAACTTGAAGCCTTTATTAGTAAGTGACTTCAACTAGAGGTTATACTACTCATAAGTGAAATAAATCAGGGGCTGAGGAGATGGCTCAGTAGAATAAGCGCTTCTCTGCCAAGCATAGGGGCCTGAGTTCAATCCCCAGTTCCACAAAAAAAAAAAAAAAAAAAAA
>PVKA01011965.1:0-27217 GCA_004027165.1 Ctenomys sociabilis
TGCTGGAAGGTTTACAGTTTGGGTTAGAAGAAACACCTCCTGCAGTCAGACTTCTGCCCACTAGTTTTGGTACCTCTAACTTTGGCTTCTGGGATGCTGTTACATTAGCTGGTCTGGACTGGAGTTTAATGCTGATGGGCCTTGCAACTTTGACAGGCAACACATCATGGTTGGTAACATCCTTTTTGGGTTTAATAGTCTGAAAAGCACACAAAATATATTTTTTACAAATTTGTAATAGCTCACTGTCTTTGAAATAATGATTAAAAATAACTTTTTCAATACATGATAGGAAAAATTCTTTTATTGAGAATTTCATTTAAGCAAATAGAATCATGAGAAAGGAAAGAAAGAACAACCTTAGTAATAGATGGCTTTAATAACTCGAGTCTCTATTGTAAGTGTACTGACAGAATTAAGCACATTCAGTGAATATACAAAAATTGTTGTTTCAAAAACGAATCTGCCTATGTCAAACAGTGCTATCTGGGTGCCCAACATGGGCACCGGGAAGATACGTCCATAATGAACTTACTACTTATGTTAGGGTACCTCTCAAATTCTTCCTTGTACTTTGCACAGTTATACAAAGAAAAAAAAAATACCAACTTTAAAAAACCACTGCCTTCATAAACATCACAGCACCAAAGAAGTCTTGTTCCAGATCACTATGTAATTCCAGGTTAAAAAAACTCAAACTTGTTTTGTTCCAGATCAGCAATGAACTGATGGATTGGTGGCACTGAGATACACTGGACAGATCTTGGCAAACATTTAGCATTTCGGCAGAAAGTCATTTTTATGAAGCCAGTCAAGACAAGATCTTAGGGTTAGATTCTTTGCGATAATAATGAAGTGTTGTAGTCATGTGATTTAACTTTGAATAAGAAAGGGAGAATCAATTAATAGGAAACTTTGAAACCTAGGACCTGGAATTCAGAAATGATACCCATAAATACAGAAACAAACTGAAATGGATTCCAGAGCTTCTGACGTGAAAGCAATTATTCAGAAAGGAGAATCTGGCATATTTAGAATATATGCCTCCCAGGAAGATCTGGATATGTTAAGAGTTATCATTCTGTATTTTTGGTTTGACATTGTTGGGAAGGATCACTATATAACCTTGGTGAGAAAAATAAAAAGGAAACCTGTAACTAGATGCCCCTTTGGCCAATGGCATCAGAGCACGAGGTGCTGCTGAAGGATAGGGAGGGTTGGAGGCGGGAGGCAGAGCTGGACAGTAGGCCCACCTAGGTAGATCTGGGTCACTTCTTGGCCCCTACATTTCCGAGTGCCTCAAAGCTACATTACTGCTTAGTAAAGAAATGGGGATGTTTGTAGGAAAGCTTCCAAATCTGTTTTATTTTTTGATACTACTTCTACATTAAAAATATTGAGATAAAATACACACATCATAGAATTCACTATTATAAAGAATACAAATCAGTGGATTTCTGTGTATTTGCAAATGTGTAAAATAATCACTAGAAGCTGCTGTTAGAACATGATCACTGTCCCAGGGAGAAATCTGGTACTTATGAGCTGTTTCCCTTTTCCTCCCCTGGAAGCCTGTGGCAACCACTGATCTACTTTCTGTTTCTGTAGCTCTGCGGATGTCCCTATTTGCAACCTTTTTCATACAATGAACCATGCAACATATGGCTTCTGGTGTATGGCTCTCTTCATTAGTACAGTGTTTTCAAGATTCGCCCAAGTTGTAGCATCAATGCTTCATTACCTTTATAAACATTTAATAAACTTTACTTTTAGGTTAACATCAAAACTGAGAAGAAAGTATAGTGGGTTCTCACATACCTGTTTCCACACATGCAGTTCACCACTGTTTAGGGCGTGTAATATTCACTTGTGTGGTTACATACATTTTGGTTTTCCACTCATCACTTTGGTTTTCCAAACATTACCTTGTTTACATTTCTGGGGTTTGGGATAATGTTGCTATGAATATTTGTCTGTAAGTTTTTATTAATATATATTTTCAGTTTTCTTGTGTATATAGCTAAAAGTACAATTTCTGGGTCACATGGAAAGCCTATGTTTAACTGTCAAGCTGTTACCAAAAGTGGGTGCACCAATTCACATTCACACCTACAGTGTACAAAGGTTCTAATTTCTCCACATCTTCCCCAAGACTTGTTATTATCTTTTAAATTATAGATACTCCAGTGGGTATAAAGTACTATCACACTGTGGTTTTCATCTAATTTCCTTGACTAAACAAAAATAGGGGATACAAAGGAAGGTCCATTTTGTATCTGTATATACAGTATAGTTAGGATAGATATACACCTACTTTCGCTTAAATCATGACAAGAAAGATTTGTACTAAAAGTGTTTGGACGGGATACCATGACTGTATCTTGTAATATGAATAGCCACTAAGAAGATCACAATGTACAAGACATTAACTATTGAAACTCCTATTAATCAGCTTTGAAACTGTCTTACTGCTATTTGTTTCTCAATAAAATAAAATAAAATAAAATTTCCCTGATGTATGAGTATTTCTTTATGTCTTTATCTTCTTTGAGAAATATCTATTGAGATCTTTTACGCATTTTAAAATTGTGGAAAGAAAAAGAAAAGAATCATTTATCATATATATATTTCTTCTTCTTCTTCTTCTTCTTCTTTTTTTTTTTTTCTTTTCTTTTTTTTGCGGAACCAGGGATTGAAATTGAACTCAGGCCCTTGTGCTTGCCAGGGAAGCGCTTAATCCACTGAGCCATCTCCCCGGCTATTTTTATTTTTTATTTTATCATTTTTTAAAATAGAATCTTGCCATACAGTTCAGGCAGGCCTTGAGATCCTTCTACACCTACTTCAGCTTCTGGAGTAGGATTCTAGGTGTGTGCATAGCATTTGGCTAGATCTAATATTCTTTTTTTTTCTCATTAACTTTATTGAATATCAATAATTATATAGCATATTAATAATTGCAGACAAATATTGAAATGTGAAAGATATAAGATGTAGACAAAGTGAATTTTAGTGAAATATTTCTGAAATGAATACATAGCATGAGATTAATAGACTGCTCATCGTAAATAAATTATTTACAAACTTAAATGAATATAACAATAAAAACTGTCTAAAATAAAAATGGGCAAGGAAGAATTTAGATCCTATATTCTTATCAGCTATGATTTGATTTTTTTTTGCAGTACCAGAGATTGAATTCGGGATGTTGTGCTTGCCAGGTAGGCTCTTGCTTGTGCCACTGAGCTATATCCCTGGCCCGATTTGCAAATGTCTTGTCTTATACTTTTTTCATATCTTGATTTTAGATTAGCCTGGTCTAGCTAACTTATTATAAGTGGTAAGATAGGTCATACTGCTTCAAGAGCTCCACTGAGAAAAGCTGAGCTTAGAAGAATTATTAGATTAGCAACTAATATGCAAATATAGAAAGTTGGAATTGGAAAATATTTTAGAGATGGTTAAAAGCTCCTTCATTTGAGAAACTGAGGTGTTTAAGACATTGTAGGAAGTCTGAGGCTGTTCTGGAGCCAGAACTTTATTTAGTCTCTGCATCTTGGTTTTTGACTTTTGGTCTCTCAATCTAACACTTTAGAACTGATGGGTCAGATGGACCAAAAATAGTATGCACAAAGGAGTGACTGATTCCAACTGAACTTACTCTATTCTGGGCATATGACATACGAGAAGGGAGAAGATTTACAAAAGTATAATTAGCGTTTATATCAACAGATTTACTGAATGTTGACTGCACGAGATTGAATATTGACTGAGTAGACTCTAAGGGGATACAAAGATGTGGTCACACTTTTCTAGTAGAAAAGATACAAAGAAAATTATGGAGCAAATAAGGGGCATCATAGGGCTGAAAGGGCTTACAGGTGGCTTCCAAACATTTTTGTTTATGAACTCCCAGAATAATTTTGATTTAACTTTGTACCCCAGAACTTAGCTTGTATATTTAATTTCTTTATTGCTATAAAGAGACAGGGTTGTGCATCAGTCTTTTCCCCCATTTTCTAATAAGTAGATAGGACTAGAAGGTGTTTTGTTACTGCAGTAACACTCCATTTTTTGAGCTTCTCTGAAGATTTGTGCTAAAAATTTCTTGGCCAAAAATAAATAATGTTGAATGTTCCACTAGAGACAATGATTTTTAATTTTAATTTTTGGCAGAACCAGGGATTGAACTCAGACCCTTGCACTTGCCAGAGAATAGTTTATTCTACTGAGTCATCTCCCCAACACTGTCACTAGAGACAATGTTGAAAGCAAAGAACTGAAAACCACCTGACTGGCCAAAGGTTTTCTCACCATCAATCCCATTATTTCAGATTGCCCCTCAGTTCTATACTTTGAAGGTATTTCCTCCCTCCTAGAGTAAAGTAGTGTATTAAGATTAGCGATGAGATGGGTGAGTGATCTGTCTATACCAGGCAAGAAAAGAAAGAATTGAAAAGAGGAAGGCAAAGGTGCTAAGGGAGGTGGGAAAGGAGAAACTGCACATGAGACATATTTTTAATCAATTTTAGGTCAGCGCAAGTACAAAAGTTGAAGACCTAGAAGTCTGTGTCTCTATACTTGTGATGTACCTCCAGAACACACGTCCCATCCTGCTGGTATTAGTGTTTCTCTCTCTCTCTCCTCTCTCTGTCTCTCTCTCTCTCTCTGTCTCTCTCTCTCTCTCATACATATACACACACACATATATATACATATATACACATGCATACATATATATATATATATATATATATATATATATTTAGAATTTGTTTAAAGAAATCTTTATTTATTTGGTAACACATAGTGATCCTCCTGTCTCAGCCTCCCCAGCACTGGGATTACAGGCGTGTACTGTCCCGCCTGATTTTGGTGGCTGGCATAGCATGCCCAGGGTTTCAGGGCTGGCATAGTAAATAGCATCAATAATTGAACTTGGGTCCTTGTGCTTGCCAGGCAGATGCTTAGATTGCAGAACTGTCTCTCCAACCCTCAATATGTATTAACTCAATTCTTTCTTACAATTCTCAGAGCTATCTCTTATCACTTCCATTTTACTGAGTATAGATGCAGTTAAATAGCTTGTCAGTGGTTACTTAGTTCTAAAATAGAGTTAGGATTTGGATCTATACAGTTAGAAAATTACAAAAATTACAATTGTTACTTGTACTGTTTCAATTTTTCCTAAATTCTGAAGTTTCCTTCTCCTTTTTATTTTTATCTTTAGAACTGTGTACAGCAGATAATGTCAGTTTTGTCCCTCATTTAAGGGATGACTTACTGAACTGTGTAAGTCACAAGTGTGAACTTGCTAGCTCTCACTGAGGAAGCTTTCCCCAGATTATCCTTTTAAGACTTGTAGCCTTGCTGGGCATGGTGGTATACTTCTTTAACACCTGTACTCTGGGAGGGTGAGGCAGGGCAATCACAAGTTTGAGCCCAGCTCAGGCAACTTAGCAAGAATTATCTCAAAATAGGACCCAGGATATAGCTCAGTGTGAAGGACTTTGGTTCAATCCCCAGTACTGCAAGAAGAAAAGACATGCATGCTATACTCCTACATTAGTACAGAAGTAGAGGTCTACCCTCCTGCTCAAACATTTTTGTTTATGTACTCTCAGAATAATTTTGGGAGTACAAATAATTTTCCCTTATACATATGCTTCATCTTTCAGTGCTAACATGTCATGCACACTCAAGGCACATAAGCAAAGACATCCCATATATGTATACACATATGTAGTGGTGTGTGAAGTGATTGAACCATTAAAAGTTATAAAATTGGCACCAGTGTTTTATTTTGGGCAACACAATTCCAATTGAACTTAGAATTTTGGGAGAACTACTATTTCAAAAATTAGAAATGGGATTTTATGGATAGTATTATTATTTATTTTGTTGTAGATGGATATGTATCCTTTGCAGAAAGCTAATTTCTCTCACTTAAATCTTAAGAATAACAGAATCTTTTCCATTCTGCCCACAGTCTAGCTGTATTGCACTGATTAGGGAGTATATTTTTGTTAAGCAGCTCAGAGACCCACCATAGGTATTTACTTCACATCAGAACACCAAGATGGCTAAGACCAGGGCTTCTTAGCACTGTTAAGAGCTCCATGACCTCTGAACAGTATTTAACCTTTCCATGATTCAGTTTCCTCACCTGAAACATAGTCCCTACCCTTTGTAAAGTTGTGAGGACTCTGAGTTAATGTGGTTAGAGGGTGCCAGGCACACAGTAGCTATTCAATAACTATTAGCCATCATGAGTGCACTTAAGGGTTTTTTAGCTATGAAACTTCTTTGACTATTTTCATCTTTTCAAAAAATGTTTGTTTATTAAACCAATTGTTATTATATTTATGGGAAATATATGCTATCTAGCATCTTTATTATTTAGGTAGCACCTTTACTCTTTATTTTTTTTTTAAACTAATCATAATTCCAAAGTGGATATTTCTTTAAAAGTAAATTTTTACTTACAGATTTAGAAGGTGGTGGATTTGGGCAATTATTCTTGGCTTTTAGGTAAGGCCTATAAAAGAAAAAAACAAAATTAATCCTTAGTATAGAATCAACAAAGCTTGGAAAGTATGATGATTAAAAATTTTGATTAGAATTGTAATGCATTAGAATTTTGGTATATGATTATTATGGTTTGTGTCTAGTTGTCCCTCCAAAACCCCATGTAGTCATGGGGTGGGGACTTCTAGAGTTTGTGATTAACTCATGATCCAATGGGATTATGTGTGATCCAAGGCTGGGATTATGGGAGATTGAGTACTTCCCCCGGCCTGGGGCAGAGAGCCTGAATGTAACATAAGAGTCAGAGAGACAGACTTTCTTTAGCTATTGCTCTTTGTTGCATTGTTGTTCTGCCACCATGAACTCATGTTCTCTGCCACGTCCCTCTCTGCCTTGGAGCCAGCCGAATATGGACTGAAACCTCCAGTAACTTTGAGCTAAATAAACCTTTCCTTCCTTCATTTTGGGTGCTGGGTATTAAACCCAGAAAGAAGAGAAGAGTAACTAAGACAATGATGAAGAAATTCAAAATTATTCTTCAATAAAGTCTCCTTATTATATCTTTAGTTTTGTATTTTCCTGTTTAAACCCACTGCTTTGTGATTCTTTCAGAGATAACCTATACATAAATGAAGTATTCTAACAATGTTAATGACACATATGTGGCTTTTGTCCAGTCTTATTCACTTAAATATCATCCCTTCATGCTGTGATGTGCTAGATATTGGAGATAAAACAATTAACTCTTTCTTTAAAAACCTTTCAGGGCCAGGGAGATGGCTCAGTAGAATAAGTGCTTCCCTGACAAGCACAAAGGCCTGAGTTCAATCCCCGGTTCTGTCAAAAAAACCCCCACTACCATCACCAACTAAAAAAATTTCCACATTTCAACATTTCACTATTCAAATAGTGAATTTTTAAGATGAAAAGTGATATATGTTATATATATATGTATGGATAAAGGAATAGAAAATGATCAAGAAATTATACTAATTCATCAAAACAAATGTTACTATTCTATCTTGTAAACATACACTTATTTAAAAAGGTGAAATATGGCCAACCCTTCATATCTTTCAACATCTGTGGTTCTAACCAATATGCTCAAATACAGCTGAAAAACTAAACTGCATATATATATACTGAACACTATTAACATATTGTTATTCCCTAAACAATACAGCGTAATTGCACTGTAGCACTGACTTTGTATTAGGTGTTCCAAGCAATTAGAGCTGATGCAAAGTAAATGGAAAATGTAAGCAGGTTACATGCAAACACTATGCCATTCTACACAAGGCACTTGAGTGTCAATGGACTTTTGTATATGTGGGGAGTCCTGGGGCTCATCCTCCATGACTGAAATTAGAAAAACAGGGACACTGCATGAAGTCTACATAGTGAGATGAAAAGAGGGGAGAGGAAGGAGGTGAAGAAAAACATTTAGAAAGATTTAATCTCCATGGACCAAAACAATTGCTAGACCAACAGGGACTCTGATTATCCCAGGTGGGAGGACAGGAACTGCTTCTGTCATACTAAAGCACCCTATTTCTAACTTTAGGAGCTGATACATTATAGGTACCACATAACAGGGTACCTTAAACTCACTAGGTAGCTCAGTGTGGCCCATTCTATCTCAGCTTCCTGAGTGCTGGGGTTACAAGTGTGTTACATGCTCTGCAGTAATTTTTAATTTAATCAAAGAAAAAGAATTGGGCAAAAACCCAAGATAAAATAAAGAATAAAAGTTGACTTAGTAAAAATTAATTTTCAAATAAAAGTTGAACAACCTAGTTGCGAAGAAAAGATACGCTAACCCAAGGGGTTAAATAACACCATAATGATGGTAACATGTTGATAAAGATGAGTGAGAAGGTTTTGTTTTGCCCACTTCAAAAGTAAAAGCTCAGGATGACCAAAGGACATCTTTGGGCTGCAAGATGTTAGTGCATCTGTATGGTGAGCTGATAATGGCTCTGCTGTTTTGGTAAGAAACACTAGAAACAAGAGCATTGAACTCCTTCACCAAAAACTGCCTTGAGAACATTTTTTACCCAGAAAAAGATGGGATAAGAAAAGCTTCCAGCATGACACATAATACTGTCAATACTTTTTCTTTTGGAGAGTGCCATGATAATAACACTTAAATCTCTGCCAACAGATTAGTCACTGCTCAGGGGTATTGTCATATCTGGACCGAAATTCTCTTTTTGAGTTATCCTCAGATTCCAGTGTAGGTTGAGTAGGCCACAGGCCAAATGGCTATGTTTTGAAAAGGCTTTAAGTTACTATTAGCAACGAGGGCTGCAAAACTGGCTTAACTTTGAGGAGATAAACTCACTTGATGTTTTGGTTCTTCAGTTTTCCCTTGGCTGCTAGGTATTCCTGCAGCTTCTTCTGCCGCTCTGCAAAGCAAACAACAGAATTTTAGCTTGAAATGTGACCAGTTCATTTATACACTAAAAGATAGTACTTTTCCATGATGATTTTGGTTATGCAGCAAGTTAGAAAGTCCTCAGTCCTGTAGGTTTACCTTAATATCAACATCAATCATACAGTTTATAAGCTAGGTCCTAAACTGAGCTCATTCCATTTCTTCTTTTAATCTACATGACAATTCTATGAGGTGTACTGCAATTTGAAACTCAGGGAGGGTAAAGCACATGCATTAAGCTTACCCAGATATATGCAGCAAAGCCAGAACCCAAAAATAGGTTTATTCAACCCAGAACCTTTATTCACAGCCACTATTCCCATTATAAGACACATTGCTTTACACGAAGAGATCCCTTTATTGGCCCACTTGAGCTGGTAAGGTAGCTCTAGATGAGAATTTTTCAAGCCATAAACCCTTAGCTTCCTTTAGTATTAAAGAAAAAGTAGGCCAAGTTAGAGGGCTTATGGCAAACCTCTATATAATGATGTTTTAAAAAAATGTATTTGATACAGGGTCTCACTACGCAGCTCGGTCTCCTGTTTTCAGCTTCGCTAGCACTGGGATTACAAGTGTGCACCACTATGTCCAGACTCCGCAGCTGGCTTGGCATGTGGTACAGGGGATTGAACTCATGCTTCCGCTGAGCTCTCTCGCTGGCCCTACCTAATGATTTTTTTTTGTAAAGGGATGAAAGATCAATACAGATTGAGCATCTCTAATCTCAGAACTTGAAATCCAAAATGCTCCAAAATCCAAAGCTTTTGGAGAAGAGAATTCCATACTTTACCTATAATTCCTATAGAATTACCTTCAGCCCCTATGTACATAAAGTGTACATGAAATATAAATGAATTTCTTGTTGACACTTGGGTCCCATGTCCAAAATATCTCATTATGTATGTAATTATTCCAAAATCTTAAATCTGAAACACTCTTAGTCTCAAGCATTTTAGATAAGGGAGACTCAACCTATATCTCTGCCTTTAAGAAGTTTTAGTTTAGTAGTGGAGATACATAAACACAACAGTAATTACAATATAAGGCAAAGTTTAGTATCAGAGAAAAAGGTTAAAAAAAAGTATGGGAACTCAGAAGAGAGGAACGGTGAGGGGAGAGAGGTGGTTGGAAAACACTAAAATTATGTAATGATTTTTAAATAAGAGAAGGCAAAGATACAAACTAAACCTTTTTGCTTTCAGATTCTGATGCATCACTATCAGACAGCTGTGAGAAATACAATATTGGGTCCATGCCAGGCAGGGGTTGTGGAGTCCCTGTGACTTCCACCAAGTTAGAAAACCTCGCTGCTGTAAGTCTATAAAGTGGGGCCAGAAAGGCCCACGTTGAAATGCCAGGTCGTGTGAAATGCCAGGACGACATTCAATACCCAGGAGACATAATCAGGCACAGCGGGCCAGACGGTGTGCAGGTTGAAGTGGCATCTGGAGTCGGGTCCTCGGTCCTCTCAGCCTCCAGGCTGCATGAGGCTGGTGAAGGTGCACAGTCCCATACCAGGCAGAGAACCCGGGTTCAGAGGTGGCTCCCTAACCCCATCCCGTCTACCCCCCCCCCCCCCCGCGCTGTCAAAGTCCAGGCCCTGCGCAGGGAGCCACACCCAACTCTGTTTGCGGACAAATCTAAGCCGCGGGAGCAAAGCGCGCGGCTTCTCACAGGTGCAGCGACACCGAGAAAGCGGTCTCCGGTTGTCGATCTCAAACGGTCTCGACCTCAAAACTTCGCTTTGCAGGGCTTTCACCGGCCCCACGACACCCTGCCGGGGCTCCGCGCCGGGCGTAACTGAGGCAGGGTGGAACTGGGAAGACGGGCAACTGCCGCGGGAAGGACGTTCGTTCCTTGCCTGTGCTCCAAGGCCATCAAGAAAAAGAGACTCTTTGTCACACTCACCTGCCACGGCGTCCGCAGCGGAGGGCCCAGGCCTCACCATGACTCCTCAGCGACAGTTTTCCTTTCAAAGGCCGCGCCAGGAGCCACAGCGCTGGGGTCGCTCTTCTGCGCACTCTCATTGGTTCCGGAGGGTTTGAAACCTACCAATTGAAAGCTACGGAGGGCGGGCCAAGAGGAAATAGACGCTTTGTGGTTGGCTTTGCCCTGGGAGTCCCTGCGCGGCCCTGTGATTGAAGAACGTCCGCGTACGACAGTGTCGAGGACCGCTTGCTCCGCCCCCGGCTGTTTCCCCTGGGAGGGTTCCTAACAATTTCGCAAGGGTCCTCAGCCCCCGGTTGCAGAGTTGGTGGCGCGGTGCCCTTTTGCTAGGGCATCACCTGACTCCTTAGTCTCGGCTTCTCCTGTTCACCGGAGCTATGAAAACAAAAGAAAAGAAAACAAAACAAATACAAAACAAAAGCCCGTAACTCCAATGAGTTAGAGCTTTGCCGCGATATTATTATATAATTCGACCTGACCTCTCCAAAGGCTGTTGGTAGTGCAGGGCGTCTTCTCTGTATTTTTTCACTGCGACGAAACGTGCAACGTTTATCATTTCAACAGTTTCTACGGCTTTTTTTTTTTTTTTTTTTTTTTTTTTTTTTTTTTTTTTTTTTTTTTTTTTCCTTTTAGGTGTTTCCCTTGTACATTCACCTTGCTGTGCAAACTGTCCCTAAGAGCTCTTCAATCTTTCAAGTCTGAAGCCCGGTACCCATTTAACACCCACGCCCCATTCCTTGCAGGATCCTGGCAGCCACTGACAGCCACCATTCCAGTTTTTGTTGAGATGGCTCAGTAGAACAAGCGCTTCCCTGGCAAGCGCAAAGGTCTGAGTTCAATCCCCGGTTCTGGGAAAAAAAAAAAAAAAAAAATTGAAGAGTTTGGAAGCCTCGTGTGATAAGTATTACAGTGCATGTCCTCTTGTGACTGTCTATTTCAAACAATGTCCTCAGGGCTCATGTGTGTGGTGCCATGTGCTGGCATTTCCTGCCTAAGGCTGAACAATATATATTCTATGGTACGCACAGGCCACTTCTTGTTTATTCATCAGTTCACAGATGGCCACACAGTTGGCTTCCTGCTTGTGGCTGTTGTGTCCACGGATGCTATGAACAGGGATGCACGGTTGTCTCCTTAATATCTTCCTTTTAGTTATTTTGAGTATTGCACCGAGAAGTGGCTTTGTTGGATCATATGGTAATTCTATTTGAAAATTTTGAGTTACCACCATACTTTTTTTTTTTTAAACAATATTAGTTTAAACTTTTATTTTCAAAGAACTAAGAGAAAGCTGTTTATCTATCCTAACTCATATATATATATATATATATATATATATATATATATATTTGAAGAACAAATAGCAATGAGACAATTTCAAATCAAATTAGTTGGACAGATTCAATAATACATTGCATATTGTTTTCACAGTGTTTTTTTTTTTGTACAAGGTGCATACATGGTATTCTATTTACAAACACTATTAGAGCAAATGTCTCTAATCAATGAATTAAGAGAATGTAGCTTTATACTTATCCAATTTTTAAAAAGCTGATTATTACCCTACAACATATGCAGTTCAGTTTACCCGAACTATCCGACTAAATTATTTTTAGTTGTTATGCCTTTCTATTTGTATTTCTTCTTTTGATTTTTTATACTAGGGAGACCATACAATATTTGCACATGTGTGTCTGATTTATTTCACTTATGAGTATATGTTCAAGTGGCATCCACTTCAATAAAATGCTTCAAGTTTATCATTCTTTATAGCTGAGTAATACTCCATTGTATAGAAATACCGCATCTTTTTTTAACTATTCCTCATGTGACAGGCAACTTGGTTGTTTCCAAGATCTTTCTATCACAAATTCTGCTGCTATAAACATAGGTACACATATATCACTGTGATATGATATTTTCAGTTCCTCTGGGAAAATTCTGAGTAGGGGGATAGCCGGCTTGAATGGGATTTCCAGTCCTACTTTTCTGAGGAGTCTCCACAATGGTTGTACCATTCTACATTCCCACCAGCAGTGGAGAAGTGTTCCCTTTTCCCCACATCCTCTCCAATATTTGTTGTTGGTTGATTTCTTTATGATAGCCATTCTTTATGGGATGGGATGGTATCTCAGTGTTGTTTTAATTTGCATTTCATGGATAGCTAGTGATGTGGAGCATTTTTTTCATTTATTTATTCACTTCTTTAATTTTGTCCTCTGAGGAGTGTATATTCATCTCAGATGCCCATTTCTGGATTGGGTCTTTAAATTTGAGGGCTGTAATGTATCTTAGTTCTGTATAAATTCTAGAGAGCAGACCTTTGTCTGAGTGCTTATTAGTCAAGATTTTTTCAAAATTTTTGGGTTGTCTTTTCACTTTGTTGATAATTTCTTTTGCCGTGCAAAAACTTAATAAGAGTTGATCCCAGTTGTTAATTCTTTCAAGTGTTTCCCATGAAAATACATGTTTGTTCATGTACTCTTTGCCTACCCCTAGGTCTTCAAGAGTTCCTCCTACTTTCTCTTCCAGGAGATTGAGTGTTTCTGTTTTAATGTTTAGATCTTTAATCCATTTTGACTTTAGCTTAGTGCATGGTGATAGACTTGGGTCAGGTTTTAGTTTTCGGCATGTAGAAAGCCTGTTTTTCCAGCACCATTTGTTAAAGAAGCTATCTTTCTTCAAATAAGCAGGTTTGGCCCCCTTGTCGAAGATCAGGTAGCTGAGTGTGTTCATAGATGCCTCTGTGTCTTCTAATCTATTCCATTGATCTTCTGGTCTATGTTGTTGCCAATACCAAGTTGATTTTATCATAGTAGCTTTGTAGCATAATTTCAAGTCAGGAATTGTGATGCCTCCTGCCTGTCTTTGTTGGCCAGGATTGCCTTTGCTATTCTATGTCTTTTCTGGTTCCAAATAAATTTTAGGAACGATTTCTCTAGGTCTGGGAGGTATGTTGGGTAACCACCATACTCTTTCCAGGATGCCTCCTTTTTAACAGAATAGTTTTCAGTTGGCCAATTCAACTGGGATGGCAGAGGGCAGGCAGAGTTGTCCTAAGTTCTAGGTGCACATCATTTTTCTGTTTCAGTCTGAAACATTTTTTACTTGAAGTTTACCTTTTATTTCAGGCATTTCACAACTTCATGAAGGGCTCCTGACCCCTTAGATATCAGGGTGACTCCATGCTGGGAACTGGAGAGGTGGTGGATAGAGAGATTCGGTTCTATGTGGGGCCTGTTAACCGGGTTGGTTTCACCAGCTGGATACTTGGCCCAGCATGAAACCACTGTCACCCCCTTGTCTTTGGCCCCAGTGGGGAGCCTGGATGAAAGCTATACCAAGTTTCTGGATTTACACATTTTGACATTTATTAACATAGCAGTATATGAATTTTTACTTCAAGAAATTATTAGGGAAACTAGTAAAGATTTTTGTGAAAAGCTTGGATGCTGTCTAGGATGGTGACTTCGTGCCTAATAGTTAAATCTAGCAGCTGGAAAGAGCCATCCTTGTTAACAAATGCCAGAGTTACTTTCCCATCACTAGGACAGAATACGCCACACGATCAGTTTAAAGGAGGAAAGGTTTATTTTGGTTTATGGTTGTGGTCTGTGGTTGATTGTCTCTAAGAAGCAGGATGGCAGAGGGACATAGGACAAGGTGGAGGAAAAGATAGTATGTCCATAACAATGAGGAAGAGAGAGGGACAGGGGGTGAGGGGGAGGGGCAGGGGCAGTGGAAAGGGGATAGGAAGAGGAAGGGAAAGGGAGAGGAAGGACAAGGAGAGAAGGAAGGGAGAGCAGAGGGGAAGAGGGAGAGAAGACACTCTTCTAGCAATCTTCCAGGTCATGCTTCTAGTGGCCCAACTCCAGTCAAGCCCCACCTGTTTTTTTTTTTTTTTTTCAGTACCAGGGATTGAACTCAGGACCTTGTGCTTGTCAGGCAAGTGCTTATTCTGCTAAGGTCCAAGGCCCTACCTTCTGATGGTACATTTGGCTACTGTATTCATCAGTGGAAGAATGCCTCATGATCCAAGTCACTTTTCAAACACATAAGAATTTTGGGGAATATTTTAGATCTAAACTATAATGATGAGTCAGTTTTGGGAAATTGAGGGGGTTTCTGTGGGTCTTCATAGAATCCCAGTAATTGGATATGCTTCAGTGTTAGAAGTCAATGCACTCTAAAAACTGGGCGTGGTGGCGCAGGCCTTTAATCCCAGCACTCGGGAGGCTGAGGCAGCGGGATTGTTGTGAGTTCAATACCAGCCTGAGCTACAAAGTGAGCTTAAGGCCAGCCTGAACTGCGTAGTGAGACCCTGTCTCAAAAAGACAAAAAAAAAAAAAAAAAAAAAAAAAAAAAAAAAAAAAAAAAAAAAAAAAGAAGTCAATGCACTCTGTTTTCCATCCAGGGCCTTGACTACTGCCTGATTCTAGATAGGTATTGGAACTTAGTAGGAGTACTGGAGGTGACCAGCAGCCTTTCTGGCCTGTTATTGGAGAGCCCTGCTTATTACAAAGCTTTCATTAAGACGAAGTCCTTAAGGATGAGCTCATTTGTGCTCATCTTTTGGAGGAACATGGGTTGTTCTGCATTCATTTGTCTATCCCTTGACTACTTGAAGGACTTTTTCCTCCCCCAGTACTAGGAATTGAACCTAGGGAGCACTATACTTCGGCCTTTAAAACACTTATTTCTTTAATTTGGTATTCTGAGACAGAGTACTAGATTCAATCTACTGGTCTTAAACTCACTAGGTAGCCAGGATGGCCTTGAACTCTTGATCCTCCTACCTCAGTCTACCAAGTACTGGGAATGCAGGTATGTTCTACCATGTCCGACTTGAGAAACTATTTTATAGGACACAGAATGTGGGGAAAAAACTAGGTTGGTTCAAAATTATCAACTCATTCAGCAAAGTATCCATAATAGAACTCTTGAAGGGGAGGAGAAGGTATGGGAGGAGAAGGGAGGAGAGAAGAAAAAGGGTCCAAGTCAATCCTTTGGTCAGGAAACTACTTCCACAAGAAATTCGAAAGCATCAATCCATGGTTATGAGGACAGGGCCCTATGGGCCTTGTCATCCCTTGCAGCACTGCTGGATTGAGGGTTAAGTTTCCTACTCCTGAACTCCTCAGGATGCATTCAAACCAAAACAGTCATCTGTCTTTGCTATTGACTATTCTTTGTTTGGGCTTAATTAATCTTTAGGCAACTTTTTCTCAGTGAATCTTTCTGAGCCTTATCTTGTGACTATCTCATTTGTTTAACTTTTTCCCTGCTATTCTGTAAACTGAGTGCAGATCATTAAATCACGTGGCATGAAATGGAAACTCAGTTATTTAGGTAAATGGAGCTTTCTCTCTTCAGAATCTCTTACAACAGCCACAGTATATAGGCATGTAAGCCCACTGATAATATAGCCAGTTCTTCTGCCCATATATCTCCATCTCATCTATCCCTATATCACTAGGGACTTTGCTAAATGTCATTATGGAAAACAAAATACCATGTAATCTGGAAGTTGGAAAGAAACAAGCATGGTCAATTTGATGTCCCAAGAATGGCTACTGGCTGGTCAAGAGTCTTGCTTGATGGTGTCAGGATATTTGCCTTCTCCCTCAGCTCTGAGGTTAGTATTTTGATTGTGGATTAGTATCTGAGGGATGGGCTTGCTACAGAAAAGCAATAGCAACTGCTTTTAAATGAAACAGTGAATCAATTACCAACTCAAAACTAAATCGGGGTGCTACAAAAGCTCTCTCTGTGTTTTGTCACTTTTAACTCCACAAAACTTTGATATGGAGAAAGTGAAAAGAGTTGAGCTCATTCTTTTGTCAAGAACTTAATCCTGCCTTCTGCTACAGCAATCATAGAAGAGCAGAAGCCATGGCTCTGTGCTAGCCCATTGCCTTGGGTCTTGATGAGAGCCACGAGATGACAAAGAATGTGAGCAAACTGAGGCACAGCCTCTGTTGTGGACACCTCACCAAACACACTAAATTTGTGTGGGACATGATCTTGGAGGTGTGCAGCTTTGCCCCCTATGAGTGAGTGGCATGCTGTGGAGCTGCTCAAGGTCTCCAAGGACAAACATATCCTCAAGTTCATAAAAAAAAAAAAAAAAAATGGAGGGATGTGTAGCTGCACCAAGAGGAAGCACAAGGAGCTGAGCAACATGCTGGCTGCCATGGGGAAGGCCACTGCCAAGAAGGACTGCGCCCCCTCTGGAATAAACCTTTGCAGAAAAACAAACAAACAGACAAACGAAAAACCTAATCCCATACTAAGTAAACCATTCTTGCAATAACAGCACTAATCTATTTACTATTAAATGTAAATTCTTATCATGGAAGACTTATTAATCATAAGTCATCAATATCATGGCTTGAATTAACTTTTTTTTTTTTTTTCAATTTTATGATGCTGTAACTATGATGTGGATTCAGTAGAAACTTATTCAAAATTTCAAATCCAGGTCAAGGCCGTGCTGTAGCATTCTCTTTTGATGCTGGGCAGTGGTAGCAGCTGTAGCTCCCGTCAGCCGTGCTGTCACAAGGAAAAGCAGCCAATGCTCTGCAGGACACGGTGTTACATTTTTGACTTGCGATCTTTTCAGTTTACAGTGGGTTTACTGGGATGTCAGCCACTGTCATTTGAGTGTCTGTAGCCATTACTTAAGCTACTTTTACAGAGTAGCCCAGTGTCACAGAGTAAAGAAGATTTGAATCTAGTACTGATATCACAGTTTATCTTTTCGCAGTATTCTTTATTCTAAGCTTATACATTTTATTTTAAGTTTACAAGTGACCGCATTGTGAGATAGAAAGCTGATTTTATTTTTTGATATGAGGTCTCGCTGGGCAGTTCAGACTCCTAGTGATCCTCCTGTCTCAGCCTCCCTATCACTAGAATGACAGGTGTGTGCCACCACCCCTGGGTGTCCAGGGCAGCATGGCAAGTGGTACTGGGGATGGAACTCAGGTCCTTGTGGTTGTTAGGCAGGTGCGCAGGTGCTCAGACCACTAAACTATCTCTCCAGTCCAAGCCAATTTTAATTTATAACAGGGCAAGGATTGCAGAAGAGACCAGACACCCTCTATCCAGGCCATTCTCTTCCAAGGGTCAAATTTGGAAGAAACCAGATTGTAATCCGAAGGTCATTCGTGAGCTTGGATCAGAATAAGAGCTGTTCTTTTAGCTGGTGTAAATGCATCACGACACAGACCCACAGTCTGCATGCTGGCTCAGGAGAGAGATCCTTGTAATGGTACTGATGATGTCATCTCACCAAAATGAGTCTGTGGTGAGAGAAAATGAGTCTGTGGTGTGGCTTGTTCCTAGCGCTTCTGAGTTTGTGACTGCAGTCTTATGAGACTTCAGTTGAACAATCGTTTCTACATTAATTTAATACATTCATGTCAAGAATAACTGTAATTTCTACCAATCTTTTTTTGGTGAACAGAGTAACATTTCTCTTTACACAAGAAGAAATGACTACCCTGGCCAGGCAGTAGTGAATCAGAGTTCTATGGAAGAAAACGAGCTTCTTTCTTTGGAGGGAAGAGAAGGGAATGGTGCTATGGGCACCAAGGGTTCCTGCTGAGATGCTAGTGGTTGAAGTTGGTTCTGAGGGGGCTGAGAGATGACAGGATGAGCCAGGGACAATCAATCTACTCATGTTTTTCTTATCCCACAAGTCGCACCCCTTTGGGCAGGGTTCTACAGGCCTTTAGGAAGAGGAAATATCAGGGGAAATACCCACTTGCTAGGCCTTGCAGTTTCTGTGAGAGTGTGAGTGAGTGGAGTGTGCTATTTCCACGTGGGTCCACTTGCCTCCCTGTGATTCTCAGGAGGCCTCTGCTGAGTTGATGAAACACGTGTGTTTTCACTTCTTCTAAGACTGGATTGCTTTGCCACAGGGAGTCTTCTGGTGGCCGTATGATGAGGCCATGTTTGACACTGGGAGCACCTTAATCCAGTGGTTCTTAACTAAGGGGTGGGGGAAGGGGAACTGTGCTCAAGGCTCCATCCCTGGCTGACTGAATCAGAATCTGCCCACAGTGAGGCCTGAGTGAGGCCTGCACATAGATGCATCTGAAAAACTGATGTAACAATACTAGGCACCCGGAAGACGTCAGCTTACCTCACTCCAGGACAGACACTTAGCTACTCTGAAGGAAATATATAGAGGATAGAAGTTTTTGAAAAGAGAAAGCCAAGGTGTGTCTGGTTAGCGAGAGTGCAGGATGGGGAAGAGAATGAGAGGGAAAAGCAAACTGTGAAAGCTCAAGAAAATGGCATTTTTTAGGTATAGCTCAATAAGGTGTTTTAGTTTTATGATTATTATTATTATTTTTTTTTCATGACAATCGTAACTGTATTTCAAGTATTTTTCAAAAGAAAGCCCTGGGGCTCCAGACTCAAGCCTGCCTCTGGGTTGGGCCCATCGCTCCAAGTCCGAGGGCTGGAGAGCCCTGCATCTGCATTAGGTTACTCATTCATTGACAATGGGAACCAAACAAGACTTCTTCCTCCATAGTATGTGCTTATTTCAGCGGTTGCAGTGTCTGAAAAGCCGCTCTCCTGACGCCTTGCAGCCTCTGAAAGCAGAAAACCACTTTCTCTGAAGATACTTGATAACAGCTCAAGAAGATAAAAGAAAGACATGCTTCAAGGTGCTGAGCTTTGATATTCTGGAGCCAGCTGAGCTGGCAAATGAGGCAGGGGAAGCCTTCACCCTGACGGCCAGGTGAACCTGTCTCCCTAAGGAAGCCCACCCTGTTCTTGGTAGTGTGCAGATCCACAGAGAGGAGGAAAGGGCACAAGAAGAGGGGATCTCCTGGAAGTGCACCCCCAGGAAGGAATCTCGTGAATGAGGTCTTCGGGGCAAATTGCATCAAACTTGCCCAGGTGCTCCTCAATCACAGCTTTGTCCATCACAGGGAAGGTCTTGCTCTTGACGTTGCCCTGCCCACGTTTCCAAATGAGTTCCCCGACAGACTTCAGATTTGGGAAACCCAGGTCACACAAGGCTCCACTATCCGCAGCATTTTAAGAGTTAGGGGGTGACTTTAACAAAGACACCACCGAAGAACTTCTTCAGGCAAAGTCTTGCAGTGGCCTTCTGTACTAGTGAGCTCACCCTGTTACTACTTTAGAGGTGGACAATAAAAGCCACGGAATGTTCATCAGACGCTTCCCAAGCTGGAGGTTTCATTTCTACAAGTTTCAGGTGCACCCAGTCCTGCCGCTGTCTCCAGGAATCCTGAGAGAAAGATTCCAGTTGCTTAAATCCGATCTCTTTTACCTTCCTGTCCTTCTTTGCCAAAAGTGCCCACCTTACCTGGGTGGCTTTGAGGGCTTGATAAGCCTTCATCTTTTTCAGGAGATTTTTCTGGAACCAAAGACATCTGTTTTTCGTTGCTCTTCTTCTGCCGTCTTTCCAGCATCAGGGTGCAAATGCCCATCAACTGAGGAATGAATAGAAAAGATGTGTTATTTTTACACAATGGAGTATTACTCAGCTATAAAAAGATAAATTTGAGGCTTTTGTAGGTAAATGGTTGCAACTAAAACCATATTCATAAGTGAAATAAAACTCGCAAACACATTGAACTCACTGGTGTAAGAATCTGAAAAGAGTGAATGAAATCTGAAAGATATAATAAATCCTGTGAAAGGAAAAGAAACTGTGTAAAAAGAAAGGACAGCTGGGACGAGGAAAGGGACAGGGGGTGGGAAGAGACGTATTAATGTGTGCGTGTAGGATGGCGCGGACAACTGTACTGTGGATTTGTGCAGGTCTGCAGAGAGTAGTTGATGCTTCATTTTTTTCTTGTTCTTTTAAATTTATTACAACATTTTTCCTTTCTTTTTCTTTTTTAAAACCAATTGTGCATGCTTATGTCTGGTAATCTAAACGATTACTTTGAAGACAATATTATGCAATAGAGCAACCATTGAATTCCTATTGTTTTATTTGGTGAGGTCCTGTATCATTTCTATTTTTTCCTTTTTACTAGTTTGTATTCTTTTCATTATTTATTTATTATTTTTTTTTGTCTTTTTGAGACAGGGTCTCACTGTGCAGTTCAGGCTGGCCTTGAGCTCACTTTGTAGCTCAGGCTGGTCTTGAACTCACAACAATCCCCCTGCCTCAGCCTCCTGAGTGCTGGGATTACAGGCATGCGCCACCATGCCCGGCTTATTTTCGTATTTCAGGGAAGGGTCTATAGGGTGTTCAGGGTCTCACTACTAGATTGGATTCGTAGCAATCTCCCTGTTTACAGCCTCCCAAGAGCTGGAATTACAGGCACATACCACCATGCTCAGTCTTCCCTGGGGGCGTGGCTGGCATGGCAGGCCCGGGGATCGAACCCCTGACCATTGCACTTGCTTGCAGCTGCTTTAATCTGGCCAGCTCAGTATTCCAGTATTCTTTTTAGATAATAAAACCTTTAAACAGAATTTCCTTCAAGCAATATATCTATCTATCTATCTATCTATCTATCTTTTTTTTTTTTTTTTTTTTTTTTTTGCAGAACCAGGGATTGAACTCAGGCCCTTGTGCCTGCCAGGGAAGCACTTATTCCACTGAACCATCTCCCTGGGCCTAAACAAAAATATTTAAAAATCCAAAAAAAAAAAAAAAAGTATTACTTACAACATGGTCCTTTTGATAAAATCCCCGTCAGGGAGGAGCTTACTATATTTTGCTATGTACGGTGAAAATTGAAACCTGGCAGCTGTTGGATGATTTGTTTTAGGGTTTGGGAAAAAAAGGAATCAAGATATATATAGGTACAAACCCCCTGTGATGAAAATGACCATCATGTATATCTACACTGGACGAATAAACATAATAAAAACGAAAAGGAAACATGAAACTAAAAAAGAAAGGAAGCACCCTATGAATCTATCCCTATATCAAAAATAGCTGACACTATTAGGTAACACTGAGGGACTATATTCCCTTAATCAATTTATGGCAGCGATTCTCCACTGGGCCTCCTCTTTAATTTGCCCACCACTAGCACAAGGGGGCACTGTTTCACTGACCACCAGCTTTTGACTTGCTCTGAAAAGGGAATCGGAGTGCATTTCCTGCCTTCTGTGGGTTTCTGCTAAAATCACAGCCAGTTCAAGGATATATATGTACTGCTGTACTAGTTGGCAAATAAGCCAAGTAAACAGTGCAACACTAAAAGAATCTCAGTCACTTAATTAGAATATCTTAGACATTAAATTTAATATTTTTGTAAGAAAACTCAAAACTAAAATATTGTGCTAATAAAAAATGATCGTATTAAAATTCACAGCCTGGCCAAGCATGTATGGCAGTACATTGACCTGCCACGCAAAAGCTTGGGATGAGTTGCGGCCGATGCATTGCATCTTGTGACATTGCCTGGTGACCATACTCCTTTTTGAGCATGCACATGGTCCCTATGTGTGGCGTTGTTATCCAGTGGTTGGCTGCTGGGGCAATGCTCAGGTGACTGGCTTGGGTGATGACAGAGAGGCTTGCATGCCTGCTGCAGTGTAGGCAACATAGGCTTTCCACCCATGCTGTCAGGGCTGACATCCAAGCATGACATCCAAAACAGGAAAGAGAGGACCCCCCTCTCAGCTGTGCTGAGCTGACTGTATCGTGAGTATTATTCCCAATTCTGGGCAATACATTAATTTTTTTTATGTACTTGGCATAAAATCTTAGTAGGCAGCTTGGATATATAGTGATCCTCCTGCTTCAGCCTCCCCAGTGCTGGGATTATAGGCATACACCACCACGCCCTGTCTTGGTGGCCAGCTCAGCGCACATTAGCACAGTATGTGGAACTGGGGATTGAACCTGAGTCCTTGTGCTTGCTTAGGTAGGTGCTTAGACCACTGTGCTATCTCTGTGGCCCCTGGGCAATAGATGTCATGGAAATATATTAATAAATCTGTGTTGGTTAAGACTCATGAGGCCAATCTTGAAAAACATGCTACATAATTGAGGAATAGCAGGAGGTACGTAAGAATATTTTACATCCATCATAATAATTATTGCTATCCAAATACTTCTATCAAAGCCGGGTGTGGTGGCGCATGCCTGTAATCCCAGCACTGGGGAGGCTGAGGCAGGTGGATTGTTGTGAGTTCGAGACCAGCCTGAGCTACAAAGTGAGCTCAAGGCCAGCCTGTACTTCATAATGAGACCCTGTCTTAAAAAGACAAAAAAAAAACCAAAACAAAAAACCAACTACTTCTATCATCCCTAAAAATTCAAGTGTGGGAATTTTCAAATGTCTAGAAGTGAGGTGAGTCAGCAGGAGGAGGGGTTTCACTTCTGTACTGTTACTTGAAGGCAGGGGCTTGGGTTTACTCACATCAACCTGGAAACTGCTTCAAAGACTAAAATAAAAGAAATAAACTCTTCTACTCAACCTCATCATGCCGCTCCTTTTATTACTCAGGCAGGGATGCAGGTAGGGAAGAGGATGCGGGTAGCTGGTCTTGGGAGAATAGTACCCTAAGGCCAAGGGCATAATATTTCATTATCACAAGGACTCCTTATTTCACTATTTTTTTTTAAATTTATCTATTTATTTATTTAATGTATTTAGTACAGGGTCTACAGGTTCTCACTATACAAATCGGACTCCTAGTGATCCTCCTTTTTCAGCCTCCCAAAGGGCTGGTGTATTTCACTATTGATCAGAAACTAAACAAGTATTATACTTTATAAGAGTTCTTGGGTTGGTGTTACTTGCTCAGTGTTTTTATTCCTTATTTCTTGAACTATTAACATATATTGATATTAAAATAGTTCTTAAATATTTCTTAAAACCGAAGGACAGCAGGAAGCAAGATTTAGTTTTAATCTATCTAGAGTTGGGGTATAGCTGAAAGAAATAATAGGAGACCCCGGACTTAGCAAGAAGAACTGGAGATCAAACCTTAATGGTTTTCTTTATCAATTATGCTCACTCTGGTGGCAGCAAACCAAGTGAAAAGCACTTGATGACAATCTTGTTTACTTTTCCCTCACTGCTGAAACAAAATGCCTGACACCCAGAACTGAGGAAGGCAAGTTTTGTTTAGCTCACAGGTTGTGGAGCTTTCTGCTGGCTCCAAGGCAGGGCGGCATGGCATAGTTTAAGGTGACAGAAGACAGCCAAGCAATAAGAGTAAAAGGAGGGGAGAGCAAGCTTCTTCTTCTTTTTTTTTTCTTCATTTGTAAGCAGGCTACCTGCCCTAGGGTGGGAGGTGGCACTCACACCATCTGCGCCTCCCTCTTGCAGAGGCTGAGGGTGTTTACAAAGTAAGGCCCCAGCTCCCTGCTGAGTTCAAGCTTTTCAAATCAACACAATGTACCAATGCGTACACTGACACTGTGATACGTCCATGTACCAACAGCAACGGCATTTCTTGCTTTCTTAAATTCTGGGTAGGTTCCTGGTATGACAATGTTGTCAGAGAAACTGTTTCTCTCACCCACCATTCTATGGAACCTTCTCAGTGTTTACACATTGGTTATCACTGTTTCAAACTCCACAGCCTCATGAAGATTTCTTAGGTGAGAGAGAGAGAGAGAGAGAGAGAGAGAGAGAGAGAGAGAGAGAGAGAGAGAGAGAGAGAGAGAGAGAGAGAGAGAGAGACAGAGAGAGAGAGACAGAGACAGAGATACAGAGAAAGAGAGACAGAGAGACAGAGACATAGAGACAGAGACAGAGAGACAGAAAGACAGAGAGAAACTTCTTTCATGTAGCTGTTGCTTTTTATCAGTATAGAAAATCTTTTCCATAAGTTATGCCTAGAAATTTGACACCTCTTAGAAAGGATTAAGTCAATACACCCTGGTCATGTGAATACAGAGTGAACATAGTGAATTTAAATCCTTAAATTTATTCTTTGGGGACAGGCCCATGGCCGAATTAATGCAATTAGGGCTTTGTTCGTAAGAAAGAAAGGGAGCTGGCATAGACAACCAGCAGGATTCACCATAATGCTTTTCTACTTTGATGTCACTTAGAGGACTTTTCCCAGTGTATATCTATTGCTCCCTTCCAACTCTATAGCTATTTCTAAGTTTTCTTGAGATCCAGATACATCACCACCTGCCAATTATATAACTCCACTTAGTTGTCTTGCAGTAGCTCAAATATGTGTTTAGCATTATACACCTCGTAATTCATGCTGGAATGGAGAAGAACTTTTGTTTCCTCCAAAATACACTGATTAAAATACTACTGACCATCCAGTCTTCAGTACTAGGAACCAGCATGATCTTGTAATATCTCGATTGTAACTATTTTCCAACTCAATATATCTTGTATCTATGCTATTCCAATGGATTTGTTAGTTGCTTTTAGAATGATATTGTGGGGTCAGGGAGATGGCCCAGTGGAATAAGCACTTCCCTGGCAAGCACAAGGGTCTGAGTTCAATCCCCAGTTCCACCTAAAAATAAAAAAATAAATTCACAGAGTGATATTGTATGAGTTTGCATAAGTATGTGGACATGTGTACAGAGTATTGATATATGAATTCACATGTAGTGAGTTTTAATTGAGCCTGGGACTCTTATTCTCAATTCCATTTATGTGCACTGACAGTTAATAACGGTGAGAGAAGAATGATAAAGTCTTGGCTTTGTAAAGTAATATGAAGTGTAGTCATTCATATGAAGTTTTAGTATTTGTTCCCAATTACCATGCATTAAAGTAGTGATGAAGAGAATAAATAGGAAAACAGGAAAACAAACAAAGAAAAAAAACTTCCTCCTACATACACACAACCAAAATGTTCTTCCAGAGCCAAAAAACAAAAACAAGAACAAACAACAAAAAAGGAAAAATCCCCAAAAGACAACAAACCACTTGTCCAATCAAATTTGTTGTTTTATTCAATTATGATTGAGATGATTACATTCCAGAAAAGGAAGTTTAGGTAACAGTGGTTCAATGGTTGCCAGAGTTAAAGTCGTCTGATTTTAGTTTGTTGAATTTAATTATACACATGAAGTTGAATAACATAAGAATGCCAAGGCAAGACTGAAATATTGGTTCAATTATCATCTCAAAGAAGCAAAGCAATTAACATAAATTTATTATCATGATTTTCGGGCTCCTAAGTACTAGGAGACAGAGCTTCCCGGCTGTGGAGAAAGCACTACTGGGGTCTGAGTGCTCTGGAGTACCGCATCTAACTCACTCAGCCTAGAAACTCTGCTGCTGTTGGGCATGTTTAGTCTTACTGAGAGGGTGTAAGGAGCTTCCATAAATAAAATAACATACTGATCTTAAATATGATTTATAAATACTTATATAAATAACTTAAAAATAACATTCCATGATCTGTCTTCTTGAGGCTCAGCTTCAAGAGTTATTTGGCTAAAATGACCTTAGCATTTGACACTGGCAAAATGGGGAGGGAACAAGGATCTAGGTATCATTCTCTCCTCTTGGAAGGCGGCATAATCAAGGTGCTAGAAACTTCCTATTGGACTAAGAATCTGTCAGTAATTTATATGCAGAAGGCATAAAATTGGGATGAAATCCTAGGCCTGGGGTTCTCGTTCTAACTGCTAGTTTTGTACTTTTGAGTTTTCTTCTGCCTGGAATCTGAGTCTTTACAGTAGTTGCTGTGAGGAGCCCCGATTCTCCTGTGAATGTTATGAAGGATGATAATTAAAATGATTGGTACTGTGCAAAGTATAGGGTGTTCTTTAAATAACAAATAGCATTATATGTTAATGCTGATTCCATTAGATATTCCATTCTCTTACAAAGAGGGTAAACATTCATTTGGAGTTACGAAGGCTCGGCACATGCTCGGCAGATGAGTAACAGCAGAGAGCGACTTCTTCATGTACATGGTACACACAGACTAACAGACTCCAGAGCTGAGGCTGGTCCTAGGATACCACAAAGTCTGTCATGTAGAGTGGCGGCTTAGACAAGGTCACAAAACTGGCAGACCGCGTGGCAAGAAACAACTCGGTGTTGACAGCTGACCGGAAGTAGCTGTGATTTCTTACAATTTCCCAGAAGAAGATCAGGTTAGTGTCGTCACCTGTGATGGTTTTTGGCCTCTCAGGTATCTCCTGTGATGAATAGAACAGAATTCTGTTAGAGAAAAATAACGGAAGACAATGCCAGACAAAGAACTGAAGCCTGGGCCGGCCAGATAGCTCAGCGGGCTAACGTGCCTGCTTAGGCAGCCTTAGCGACTGGGACTTGATCCCCAGTGTGCTGTGCTGGCCCTGCCCCTGGGGTTACGCTGAGATGGCAACTGAGACTGGACATGGTGGTA
>PVKA01011965.1:27317-59363 GCA_004027165.1 Ctenomys sociabilis
AGGAGGAGGAGGAAGTGGAGGAGGAGAAGGAGGAGGAAGAAGAAGAAGAGGAGAAGGAGGAGGAGGAGGAAGAGGAAGAGGAAGAGGAGGAGGAGGAGGAAGAGAAGCCCAATTGTTTGGCATTATTTGGAGAGAAATCTAAACTAGTCATGAAGATTGCCAGTGGAACAAGTGTCTTACTATCTGGGCAGGCGGGGGTGAAGCACTGTGTGTGTTCTGCCTTCAACACAGGCAGAAAGGTCTGACTATCTGGGCATAAAGGTATTTTGATTCAGATCCAAGCACCAGTGGTTCTAAGATCTCTAAACATTGTAGCTTCTAAATGTGCAAATCATACCTTTGGGAGAGCAATTTAGCATGTACATAACATTAATCTCTGTATTTATATGAAAAATTAAAGATTTTACACACACACACACACACACACACACACACACCACCGTCCCATCCCAGATAGGGCAGCAGCTGAACCCTTTGTATTCAATCTTTTTAAAATATGTTCTTCCTATGTACAGAATATAACATAATTATTTCATGGAAACACAAATTTCACATTCTATGTTGAGCTGTTTCTTTTTTACCCTTTTAAATCTAAAACTGGCAAACATTCTGAGGTTTCCTTGGGATTTTCAGTGTCAGCAAAGATCTTATTTCTCAGGTCTGCTCCTCTGCTGGCTTTTCCATTTCAGCAAATAGAGTCTCTCCTTCTTCTTCCTATTGGTTTTGTGTCCCAAATTTAAGCCAATTCTACTTCCACCTTCCACTATGCCTGTGACTACAGCCAGAACCTCCTAATTTGGCTGCTTTCTTTATTTTAGAATATTCTTCATTTAAGAAATATAAATGAGGTGAGGACATTGCATTATCTGAAATCTTTTAAAGGCTTTTCACTGTACCTCAAATGAAATCCAGTGCAAACCCCATAAGCATTATCTCTGCATATCTTCATGCCTTACAATACCCCACAGTCTTGGAATTGCACTTTAAGCTCAGGAGGCAGGGGTTTAGGTGCACATAGGGCCTTCTGTCTAAATGCCCCACCCCACTAATCCTCTTGCTTAGTATGCTCTTTGCAATTCTCATTTTTGCATTTGCCACTCCATCTCAACAGCACACTGCCATTTTTTCCTTTTAGAGTCCTATTAAATTTTCTTACAGCACCTTGTACTTTTTGTTGGTTGTTTGACTTGGTTTTGGAAGGCTAAGTTTTATAGTGCTAGGCACTTTGCTATTCCACTGTCCTTACAGCTGTCAGCACCAAGCTGGAATATCAGAAGATTCTCAGTAAATAATACTGGTTGAATGAACTCATCAGTAAAACTCCTGTCTTATCTACATAAATTACTTTCATTTTACTTGATCCATAAATTTTAATTGGGGTAGAGGGCATTGGGTTATAACATTTTTTGAATGAGACTTAACTGCTTATCCCTGAAGAAAACATCTAAGGCTATAGTGTGTATGTGTGTGTGTGTGTGTGTGTGTGTGTGTGTGTGTGTGTGTGTATTTGAGGGGGAAAGGGGGAGAAGAGCTAGATGGGTGGGGTATGATGACAAGGAATGGTAGAATTCATAAAGAGGGAGTGCCATTGGAGAGAGAGGTCAGAATCTGAATCATGGTTTCCTGATTTTTTTATTTGTGGCTATTGATAGGTGGTTGCTGTTCTCTGATCTTGGTTGGCTTATTAAACTTCTCAGCAGCAGAGCCCACTGTCCTAATGCCAAGTGTTTTGTAGTTGGGTGGAATACATGTGTGCCCTGGGGTGAGAGGTAAATAGGGCCAGGATAGAAGAAAAAGAAGAAAGTAGGTATCTCTTGTTTTCTCTGCTATCTGTATTGCCATCCCCCACAGGTTCTGCCTCTGTGTATAAGTAAGAAATCAAATGGGGCTGGAGTATGAAGGAGAGGGGGCTGTGGTAGAGAGGGAAGAGGGCAGTGCCACCACCAGGAGCATAAGTGGAAATAAAAGAGGGTAAACTGAGAGGGAGTTACAAACCTTCAGCAACACGGGCTGGTTTTCCTCCTGAGCACACACATACAATTGTGTGTTTGAGATTTTTAGAGTCACAGGACGTATCCTTGTTCCCACGTAATGAGCTATGTCAAATTTCACTGCCAAACAGAACAGCCGAAACAAATGTTAATTCATTATGCTTTTTATAAAAACCAAACATTTTTGCAGCTTGTGTGTATATAATTAGGTTTCCTACTCTAGTATAAATAAATACTTGGAAATGAGGAATAGAACTCTATACATCTGTATATCATTTACAAGATCCATATATTCACCAGACAAGTAAATAGTTAATGTTTTTATAATTTACCTAAGGGATGAATAAATATTTGTTGAGTCTCTTTCAGTTACATCTGGGGGATAAGACCCTATAATTCATGAGTTCATAATGACCTAAAAAGTGAAAGAGTTTAGAAAGCTGACACGTGCGTATGATACATGCACACATGCATATAAAAAAGAAGTTCCAATTTATCCGAGTGGTGGTACACACTTGCAATCCCAGCCCAGTGGAGGGCAGAGGCAGGAGGATTACAAGTTTAAATCCATTCTGGGCAACTTGGAAAGGCCTTGTGTCAAAATTAAAAAAAATTATATATATATATATATATATATATATATATATATATATATATATATATATATATATATCTGCAGATGTAGCTCACTGTGAAAATCCTATATTCAACCTCAACCACTGAAAAAAAAAGAAAGAAAAGAAAAAAGAAAGAAAAAAAATCCATGGGAGGGCCATTCGAGCAACTTGATTAAAAGCTCTAGTGCTACTGAAAAGGCAAAATACAAATATTATGTCAATATGAGAGAAAATTATTTGAAACAATAAGTAGGAACATAGATGTAATTTGTATAAATCATGTGGTAAAAAGCATGCAAGCTCATCCAATCAGAATGAGCCCAGTTTGTTGATTGGAGTTACCTCTTTGGATGTTTGAACATAATTTTGCACATAATTTTGAGTACTGAGGACATGTCCTGGTACTGAAACAGATCCACTGTGGAAATTAACCTCTGTGACAAAATCTCTTGGACCTGATAAATTGTATTCTTCAGAACACATCACAGCTTCTTGGCCACTTGGCCTCATGAGTCTGTTATCAAAGATAACAAAAGTCTTGCCAGTTTGGTGTTATTTCAAAGTTTAATCTTTAGGATCTTTAATGGACAGTGATTTCTCCCTTCTGGCTCCCAGGGAAACTTGAATAAGTCATTTAATATTTCAGAGGCTCAAGTTTTCATCTTTAAAACCAGAAGGTAAGTGTATTTACAAGGGTCATGGAGAGAGGACAACAGAGAGCTTGGAGCTGTCTTAGTGTTCTCAGGAAGACTCGTGTCTTATGGAATTTACAGATTTGGCTGGAACATCTGTCTTTGAGATTTTTACCAGGGTTGAGGGTGGAGGGATGGAGGGATATATTTCATTCTAGGAAGTCTGAGTAGTATAGAGGTTCAGACTCTGAAATCAGAAGGGTTCAAAGAAATAAAAGGGGAGGAGGGTGACAAGTTGGCTATTTACCTTCAAGATGCAGATTATTTACTGTAAGTACATTCGCTTTGAGATTTGAACCACTTATATATAAGCTTTGATGAAGGGGATCATTTAGGGTCAACCCCTTTTTGAAAATCCTCTTGTACACGAATTTCACATTGCTCTGTAAGCTGTAAGGCACTGACCGCGGCTCGATGATTTCTAAAAACATTACCAGGAGTTCAAATTAACATTTAGGTACAAACACAGATAACCTAGGTATGCTAATCCAAGCATAGGAAGTAGCTCTGGAAAAGACATTAGGAATAATTCAATCCAAGGGGAAGGAAATGAAATTCGTCAGCAGTAGATTGATTTTAAGATGAATCTGGGCATTCTTATTTGCTTTTTTTAAATTGGATTCCTCAGGCAATAGCTACTTATTTTTTCAAAATGTATTATTTGTGCAACTTTCTCACTTTGGCTTGTTTGGACATTGCTAAGGAAGAGTACAAGTATTCCCTTTCTATATTTTCAAGTGCATTTACTATAAGATAAAAATGAATACACTAAACATTGTCATTTAAAAAAATACTATAATGTCTCACTAAGTGTATCCATGTGACATTCATTTTTCTGGAAAGCAGTTCTTCTCAACAGTCTTGTGCCTGAGTACTTTCACTTTCAGGAATCTATTCCAAGAAAATAAAGATCTACTGATAGAAATACGCATTGTCATTTTATATACCTTGGCAAAAGATTAATTCTCGAAAATGCCCTTGATACATTGCTAAGTGAAATAAGCTGGATACAGAATTGTGTATTCCGAGAGCCCTTGAGATAGCTCCGTGGACCAAGTGCCTGCTTAGGCAGGCGCAGGGACTGGGTTTGCCCCCTAGCAGCGTTCTGAGCAAGCCACTGAGCCCATGGTGTGCACGCCTGTAATTCCAGGGCTGGAGAGGCTGAAAGCAGGCGGAGCACTATGAGTCCGAGTTGCATGGAGAGACCCTGTACCAAATACATTAAAAAAATTGTGTATCTCTAATAATGTAAAATATGTCTATTCATGTGTGTGTCTATATATTAAAAAAAAAAAAGGCTTCCAGGAAACACCACAGTATTGATGGGGGTTAAACTCTAAAGTGGCAAAAATGAGAGACTTTTATGTTCTTTTAAAAAATATTTTCTTTTAAAAAATATTTTTAAACTTTCTGGGTGAACACGAGCTACTGCATAGCTGCTATACGAAAAGTAGTAATATTGGATTTTTGTGTCATGTAAAATCATGTATAATAAAGGCATGAAAGCAAAGCCATGATTTAATCGTCACGACTGGATGGCTCTGGGGTCTCCACATACCGACTGCGTGACTTTGGGCTGGCTGCGTATCTCAGTGAGATTAATTTCCTCATACATGAAAGGAAGGTTTCTGTGAGGCAGAGAGGGCAGCTATTAGTAAACTAGTGGTGCTGGCTGCATCAGCAGAGGCAGCAGCCGGGAGAGTAGCAACAAGCAGCTCATGTTTCTTGAGTGGTTACTACGCGCCACATGCTCTTCTGGTTTCAAAGTTGGGGAGTAGGGACCTATGACCTGTTTCATCTGCCCAGCAATCGTACGAGGCAGGACTCTGGTCCGCTCCAGTAAGGAACGGAAATGAAGAGAGATCAAGGGACATCAGTAATGTGGACTCTCTCTGGAAAGACTGGAAGTCTTACAACCTTCAGTATGGCCAAGAGATGAGCTCACAAACTAATATACAGGACTCAGGCTTTTGTCCCCTCCTCCCTGGCTCTAAGACCAATTTTCCTTTTTTAAAAGAGTTTATGTATTTGGAGCAGGGTCTCTCTATGCAACTCACATTCCAGCACAGCAGCATGTGGTACTGGGGATGGAACCTCAGCCCTTGTATTTGCTGAGCTATCTCTCTGGTCCAATTTTCCTCTTAAATAGTCACCAGATAATGCCTGTTTTTTTTTTTTTCTCTCTCTCTCCTGAGGTTTTATTTTTTCTTTTTTTAAATGAGGCTTTTTTTTTTTCTTTTGCAGTATCAGGGATCAAACCCAGGACCTTGTGCTTGCCAGGCAGGCACTTATGCCACTGAGTTATCTCCCTGGCCTCTGAGGTGAGGTTTCATTTCTCCTGCCTTCTATTGTCTCCATTTACTTAACACTGAAAAACAAGGACGCTATGGTGCTTGACTCCTTACCTTCTTCTGAATCATTGTCGATGGCTTCCAGATCTTCTTCATCAGTGACGGTTTGATTCAAACCCAGCCGCCTCTTCTTCAGGACCTTCCCATGGGCTGACGTTGCTACCACCACGAGGTCCTCCTCCAGTGTGAGATTGGACGCCTCTGCGGTTTCATAGGTAGTCGCAGACTCACACTTATCCATGCAGTGCTTGTCAATCGGGCCGTAGCTTGTGTCATAGAAGGATTTCTGCAGGAAGAAAAAGGGCAACTGAGAGGCTCTCTGTGGCCATGGAAGGAGCATCTTTCAATGGAGCTGTGTCCAACACATGAGTGTAAAAGCTCTTCACTCTGGGTGTGGGTGATTCTTGCTTCATCAGCTCTCCCACCAGCTCTTCCCTCCTTCTCTCCCTTCCTCTCTGTCTCCTTCCTGCCCTAGTTCCCTGCAAGCACGTAATTTCTCAGGAAAACTTTTTCAACCATCTTCAGGCTCAAAAATGAGATTTTTTTTTTTTTTTTTTTTTCATTTAGGTATTTGGTACAGGGTCTCACTACGCAGCTCAGACTCATGGCGATCCTCCTGTTTTCAACTTCCCCAGTGCTGGGATTACAGGGCTGTGCCACGATGCCTGGATTCTGTCACTAGCTCAGTGCACCCAGGGGCAGGGCTGGTGCAGCATGCAGGACTGGGGATCGAACCCTGACCCATACACTTGCCAAAGCAGGTGCTTAGTCTGCTGAGTTATCTCACTGGCTCTCCAAAAATGAGATGTTGTAATGAAATAAATTGACAAATCATCTCAGTGAGTGGCAGCCCTCCACTGACTTCCCTCTCAGAAGGTCAAATGTCTATTTCACAGCATTCTAAAATATTTCAGAAATACGTCCAGCCCTCCATATCCACGTGTTCTGCATCTTGGGGTTCAACCAACCTCAGATCTAAAATATCTGGAGGTAATAAATTGCATCTATTTGTTACATAGACAGCTTTTTCTTGTCATTATTTCTTTTCTTTTCTTTTCTTTTCTTTTTTTTTTTTTTTTGTACACAGGGTCTCACTATGCAGCCCACATTCACAGTGATCCTCCTGCTTTCTGCCTCCCTAGTGCTGGGATTACAGGCGCGCGCCACTGCGCCCGGACTTTGTCATTATTTCTTAAACAACACAGTACAATAACTGCTTACATGGCATTTTACCAAGTTGGTATTATAAGTAATTTAGAGATAAGCATGTGGGAAGGTGTGTGTAGAGTATCTCGAAATACTATCTACAGATGTTGTTTCCATGTGGGTCCTAAAACGTATTTCCCATGATGCCTAAGGATAACTGTACTCCTCTGGGAACAGCTATTTTTCTTTGTCTTTTTGATGTAGCCCAGGTTGGCCTCACAATTGTAATGGTCCTGCTGCTCTAAGCTTTCTGAGTGCTGGGACTATTGACATGGGCCACAGTGCCCTAGTGGGAGAAGTTTCTAAAACCAGGACCACAGGTACACAAAATAACACAGCTGGGTGAGTATCAACAAGTTTCCCATTTCCAGCTGGCCTGTTTCCTCTACTTCAGCTTCGTGAGCTGTTTGGAGGGCTATCTCCACCCTCTGCTGCTGGAATTGGAGGTCAGGCAAAATGTCTCATTAGGAGACAGACCCTGGTGAAGCAGCCTCAGGATGGCATAGCTGAAGAACAAGAAGCTGACCCAAGCAAGAGACTCTTGCTCTCAGGGCTTTGGGATATTAATGCTGCGATCTATAAAACTGAGAAAGATGAAGACTAGAAACTCTTTATGTGTACATGAGTAAGGGGTCTCACTCATAATGAAGAGATGCAGGCCTCTGGACCTCTACTGAGGACAAAATCAAAGGTGTCTAAGAGTCACACCCTGTTTTGGTCTTTTGGTAATGGAAAATACAGCATGAGAACAACACCCCATAAGAAGGGCAGTCATTTGCCTACCTGGTCCAGAGAGAGATGGTCAATGGCAGAAGCATATTCCTCATTTTCACTGTCAAAAAAGATGATGAGATTGTAATTCTTTAGGGTCACTGGGCACTGAAGTTTTTTTTTAAAAAAATGTATGTATTTGGTACAGGGTGTCACTACGCAGCTCAGATTTGAAGTGATCCTCCTGTTTTCAGCCTCCCCAGTACTGCGATTACAGGTGTGCACCACCGCGCCTGGTCTCAGTGGCTGGCTCAGTGAGCCTGAGGGTGGGGCTGGCACACCCCGTGGGGCTGGGATCAAACCTTGGTCCCTGCGCTTGCCTAAGCAGGTACTCAGTCCGCTGAGCTATCTTGTTAGCTCTGGGCATTGAATTTAATAAGCACATTAAGTTCTGGTAAAATGCACACACAAATCATTACTGTTATCCCTGAAAATTAAGGACAGCTATAAATTCAGACATATACAGTCATTCATACTTCACTAATTTGGAATGAGTAATCACTGGGGCAGGGCTTGGACTTTATGTATAAAAAGTAGATTTGGTAACAACTTGCAGAGTTTAAGCTGAATTTCACCAGAAAATGTTCTTCAAGAACAGAAATACTTTTGAAACACCACATAGATCCTCTGTAACACATATATTACTTTCATATATTCACTAGAATAGATTTAATAATTAATGCTTAGAAAAATACCCAGAGAACATGTGATAGCTTAGTTTGTGTTCATAATTTCTGTAGGTAATGGGAAGATCACATTGGTTCGCAGTGTTCTCTAACTTTAGGCTTCAGTCTGTACCTGATGAGCTTGGACTGTGTGAACACCATGATGAGCTCAGGTTGCCAGGATGTTATTTCCTTCTTCCAACAGAGATTCAGCACTCCTGAGAGTAGATTCTCTGGCACACAGCCCATTAAAACCCATGACTGTATCTGGGCTTGTGGACTCAACTGAGGCTGCATTGAAGTCCAGGTTTGAAATTCATAAAGGACCAACAGATCTCAAAAATTATTCTACAAAGCGTACCTCCATGTAACATACTACTTTCCTTCTCCTTGGTTTCGTATGAGGCTGCCCCAGCTTCTGCCAGCGCAATTCCGTGCTGGCTGTCGTAACGCTTAGCTAGGTTCTAATAAGCCTCACACCCCTCATTAAATCACATAGAGATAAAATCTACTTCTTACCTGTCACAACTCTTTGGGTCTTCGAACAGGTTTGGAACTTTGGCCATCTTGACTTCTGCAACAGGAAGAGACCAGTGGCTGTCAGGTTAGCCACAGGTGCTGGCAAGGGTGTCCACCTCTGCCTCATGCTTCTGGAGAGACTGTTCTGACTGACTTAGCCTACACTCAGCAGTGTCCCCCCTTGTCCTTCTCACTCTCTTGCTCTACTTCCTATGCATCCACCTACTCTCCAAGACTGTAAACTTCTCTGAGAATGTGTTATTTGTCTTAGAATTCCTTATGGACTCAACTCAGTGTATTGCACATAGCAAACATTCAATCAATGCTTGGCCAGCTTAAAGAAAAACAAAGCCACAAGAAAGAGATAGTCACCTTATACAGAAGTAAGAGAAAAACAGAGTTGGAAATTTTCAGTTTTCTCCTAATACTTTTTGGTGGTAAAGGGTTCATTAAGGAGGAAGAAGTGGCCCTTGGTTGAATCCAGTTCTCTGACTACCTCTCGGTTCCCCATCAGTAAAATAAGACAGTCATTTTCTGAAATCTGACTGGTGTGTAATTCTAGCTCATATACGAAGTCATAGAAGGACAGGAAAAGAAAAAAGGAAGGGGCCAAAGCTTTACAGAAGGTAGTCTGAAGACAGCCAGGGAGAAAAAAAAAATACTTTAAAAGTCACAGATATGATAGGAACGATACCTTTGCCGACTCAAGTGCCAATGAAACGACTCCTTCACGGCTTTGACTCTGAAGACTGAGTCAGTCTTCTCTGCCTTTTATGTCTCTCAGTAGGTGTGGCCACAGTTGTGTCACTGGTACATTACAGGAAATCTTTTTTATTTTATGTGTTTATTCAACTTGATAGGAGCCAGATCAGTGACAGTTTGTATACTTGACTATATTGTGGTTTGCAAAGATTCCAGGAGTTATTGACTTAGCTCATCTATTTATTGCTTGCCCCATGTAATTATAAACATGTAGTCTTAAAATAAGGGAAGAACAGCAGGAAGCTTATCAAATTTCTAAAAATAAATGACGTAGGAGGACAAAAGAAATCCCCAAATCAGCATTACATAGGACCAGGGTTGGAGGGAAGCTTTGTAGCTGTACTTTGAGTTTTGGCTTAATTTGTTTATTGTACCCCAGGGCTGAGTGTGAACTGGCAGAAGAATTGATAGCTTCTGACAGCTCTGAGGTGGCATTTGAGGAAAATGGACCACTTGTTTTCTAAAAGGGGTTAATTGCTTGAATATGGCATGGATTTCTCTGAGTATACAGTGACAACGTGACATTAAATTAAGATAGATGGGAGAAAACTGAATAGTGTCAACACATTTGCTACACAGGGGACAGAGCTTTAGGAGACAACTCCTGGCCCTAACCGCATTATAGTGAAGTAAGTAGCCCTGTATCAGAGCCTAAAGACAGCTCTGGCATTCTCCGGGGAAAGCCCAGATGGGTGAGGATGGAAGTCCAGTCAGGCATGCCCCAAGCACCTGCCAGAGCCAGCGGCTGGGTTAGGAAATGATGGTTGTGGGAAGGGAAAGCTTGAATCTTACATGTGACTCTGCACAGCATTGCCTTCTCAGTTGTCTGGAGGCCAGCCCAGATCAGGTGGCAACCATCAGACTCTTAGCAAATCTGTTTCATGTTCCCTAGTTGGAGTTTTGGCCACATAAATTTTAGATTGAAGAAACAAATGGAAAGGGAAGGGAAGCACAGGTAAAGTGAGAAGAGCAAGGCACTGAAGTGTGGTATAAAAAAGCCCCAAAGCAGGGCTGCAGAGATGGCTTGGTGGAATAAGTGCTTCCCTGGCAAGCACAAGGGTCTGAGTTCAACCCCTGGTTCTTCCAGGAAAAAAAAAAAAAAAGACCCAAAGCACAGAATTGGATAGAGCATTCTCCTCCTTGGTTCTGCTTAGCTGTAAGTACTAGGATTGGGTAGAGGATCAATGAGGTCTAGTCCATTTGCAGGATCTCTAGTTCTGATTCTGCTACCCAGGCTATCTCCTTCTGGTGTTGTTAACAGGAGTCCCAGAATAAGTGAATCCCTGAGTGTCAATGCAGGAACAGATAGGGACAGAAAGTTTGTGTCTCAGGAAAGAGCCTGTGTGAACACAGATGACAGCCAAGGAGTCTTCCATATTTCTACTGATATTGTTCCCCTTTGGGCCACACAGAAATGCTATCCCTGGTCATCCCCTCTGCCTCTGGGCATCTTGTGAGAACCATTATTACTAAGACACAATTGCAGAGCGCATTGTGAATGTGGGCTGCTATGGAGATGCAGCTAAACAAAAATAATAACAATGCTAATGATGGTTTCAGTCACTTGGAAACCTATCCAGTCATCACCGGAATGCCTTAGTTCCCTGAAGAAAAGAGTTCTTATGAAAACATACATTTTACAACTTCAACAGTGAGAAAAATTTTAGGTGAAGGCCAGCACTGAAATTCTGAAGATACTTTGCCTCTGGTAGTAGTGTATAGAACTTCTTTGGTAATCCAGGAAAGCACCCTTGGTTCTACCAGCTGTGGCAACATCCAGGCTATCCACATCTTTACTCCCTGTGCTATAGAGAATTTCCCAGATGTGATTGTTGAATTTCTCAAGGAGAATTTGGTTGAGAAACAGCCATCTCAGTGTATCTCCCAAATTATTACTTCACAAGACCTCTTTGGAAAGTGGTTTTAAAGAGGGGTGGAGAACAGGTAGATGAGAAGAAGTAGGCCTGGCTTTTTATTATTATTATTATTATTATTATTATTATTATTATTATTATTGTTATTATTATTGGCAGAACTGGGGATTGAACTCAGGTCCTTCTGCTTGCCAGGCAAGCACTTATTCTACTAAACTATCTCCCCTGCCCTATTAATATTATGTTTTGGTGGCTACTTTTTTGTGATTGTCAATCAAGATTGGACAGACCATCTCTGCTAGGAAAGTGACAGAGGGATATACTGGATCCTGTACGGTGTGTGTGTGTGTATGTATGTTGTGTGTGTGTTGGGAGGCTGTCCTGTGATAGGAATTTTGAATGGCTTTTATGTCATACCTCTCAGCCTTCTGAGGAGGACTCAGAAAACTTTTCTTGACTCATGTCATCTAAATAATTCAGAAAAATAGCATTGTGTACTTATTGTGTCACAGGTTTTGCTAGGCCTCAGCGTATTTCTTTTGTGACATACAAAATTAAGTGTGGCAGATAAAATGCCATGTGCATATGGATGAGTGAATATGTCTATAAGTTGAGAGGCTGTGAACCCCAGGAAACTTGACAGTTTTTACATGAAAATGGCTTTAGCGGGCACAGAGAACTCTCCATTGGGCTCCTTGTCAGATCCCGATAGGAGAGGAAGCCATCTTGGAAGAGGTAAAGGGATCAATCTAAGGTAACAAAACCCATCAGAGCCAGCACTTGACCTCAGGATTCTGATTCTTAGTCTAATCTCTATGTATGTATGTATGTATGTATGTATGTATGTATGTATGTATGTATTTATTTATTTTTCAGAACCAGGAATTGAACTCAGGCCCTTGTGCTTGCCAGGGAAGCACTTATTCCACTGAGCCATCTCCCCAGCCCCCTTAGTCTAATCTCTATACAGTGCCAAATGACAGAGTGGAATGGATCATCTTTGAGGTTTTTCCCACTTTCAATACCCCATTATTCAATGATTTTAGGATCCTTATAAAAATGAAATAGGCATGAAAAAACATTTGAAAGGTTTCCCCTCCTCTTCTTTTCTTTCAGTGAAATCTTTATTTCTTCTGTGATACACAGAAATCAGGGTCAAGGTGACCTATGTTACTGAGTGTGTCTTTAGTGGTGGAGTCTGGCTGTGAATGCACCAGGAAGATGGGAAACAACTTAGGCAGCAACTTTAAAATTGTTACATACAGGCAGCTAGAACAGGAATGACTTCATCAGAGAGAAAAGTGCAACATTCCCCTGTGAATATTCTGGAGAAGATTTGACCAGGCATATCCATTAATCTTGCACCCCAGATTCAACCAACCACAGATTGAAAACACTTGAAAAAAACGTATCTTATTGAACATATATTGACTATTTTTTTTCTAAACTCCTTAGAAAAGAAACTATAATACCTACTTACATACCATTTATGTTATATTAAGTATTATAAATCATCTAGAGAGTTTTTCTGATTGTAAAGGAAGATGTGTATAGGATCTATGCAAATTCTAAGCTGTCTACAAAGGACTTACACAGAATGCATGGATGTTGGTATCTGCAGGGGTTAGTGGGGTCCTGGAACTAATACCCTGTGGATGTGAGGGGCAGATGTGTTTCCTTTCAGGTGGTGTAAACCCCTTCATAGAAATAAAGCATGAATGAATTATCAGATAGAGGGATAATTGAAACTTTGTCTCAACTCATGTCTTATTTAGTGATAATCTTCTTTTCAGGTCCATGACAGGGAGAGGAAGGGACTTAGAATAGTTGTTCACCATGTTTCTGGGGCTGTAATCCATGATGTTGTTTAATCTTGTCATCAGACCCTTGAGGTATGCATTCTTATCACATCCTACAGAAGAGGAAGTCAAGGTCTACAGAAATTAAGCAATCAGACTAAAGTTAGGAGGCTACCAAGTGGCGGAACTAAGATGCAGAGTTTACCACAAAGCCTCCTCTTTCCTTTGGTGTGGGCTCTTTTCTTTTCCTGTACATTCTTTTAAATTAAGTTTTAGTTTTTTTGCTTTGTCTTAGTGTACTGAAGTTCCTTGAATTCTATGTTAAAGAAAGATGCACTTTGGACATCATCTAAAACTTTGGGTCTGAAAGTCTTAATTTCATTAAAACAGGGAACAGTTTTAGAGGGACAGTCTTATCCTAAAGCCACACAGAGAATTTATTTAAGAATGGAAAATAAAATTCACATTTACTATCTTTTGAGTTCTAGATGAAAATATTCTACTACTTGTGACATTAGCTCTTCAGCGAGAAGGAGAAAAGTGAAGAAATAGTTTTTCCCTCTGTGATTCTCACTTGAGAATAGCAAAGGAATTACAAAGATTGAGAAGTATTGGGATACTCTGAACTGTTTTGATGTTCACTTTGCATAAAGTAAACTTCACTTTGCTTTCCTGAGAGCTGACAACGAAGCTGCGGCAGGGATCCACTAACTAGTTGACAATCACAACCCAAAGGAACACTGCCAGGGTGTGAGACAGCTCTGCTGGTCTCACGCTATCCAGCCCAGAGGAAGAGGGAACATTTCAGGTTATGCAAAGCATGTGGAGGCCAAGTTCACGGGAGCAGGTCATGAGGCTGAGCTCGGACAGGCAGGTGGTGGGAAGTGGACTAGTGAGGCAAAGGGGGAGAGGAAAACAGGATCCAAATGGGGAGAGCCTGGGGCAGGCCCTGTAAAGTCTTTACTCAGTGTTGAATGGGGAGACACTCAGGTCACAGACGCTGTGCTTTTAAATGGTCACCTTTGCGTTTGGAAACTATTTTGAGATGGGAAAGCAATGGACAAGGGACGGGGACTATAGAGAGACATGACAGTTTCCACAAAGCATACATGAAAACCCGTCTTGGTGCCTTAACTCAGACCCCAGGTGGCTCTGGGAGCTCACAGAGCGGAGGGATAGCCATGGCTGGGAGGCACGGGTGACATTCAGGTTGGTGAAACCCCGCAGTGCGGGGCGACGGCTGCATTTTCAGCCAGCAAACCCCTTTCTAGCTGTGACCCTCTTTCTTTGCTGCAGTTCATTTCTTCCCTAATTTGAGCACCATTTTGGTTCTTAAATTCCCTTTCTGTCTCCTCTACAGTGGTTATTAAGACGGCTGTGCCTTCTCTTTGCCGTCTTCCTTGGGCACCCTTTAAAAATTAGAGAGCTTCCTGTCAAGTTTGTGTCTCTTTCTTACTTTTCTTCTTGTAGCTAATTATGACCCTCTAATCAGAAGCACTTTTTTTTTTTTTTTAATGAATTTAGGGCAGGGTCTACAGGGTGTACAGGGTCTCACTACATAGGTCGGACTCGTAGTGATTCATCCCAAGCGCTGGGATTACTGGCGCTCGCCACCACGCCCAGTCTCAATCGCAGTCGCAGTGCGCGCCGGGGGCAGGGCCAGCATGGCACAGCCCGGGAGCCAACCCTGGCCGCTGCACTCTGCCGAAGCAGGCGCTATAGTCCACTGAGCTATCTGGCCGGCTCCAGAAGCGCACTTTTCAATGAATTTGTTTTTCTTTTGAACCATTTTTCTCATCGGAGTCATGATCGCTTGTGGTCTGCACTTCTTTCTCAGTTCCAAAAAATAACTATATTACTTTCTTGGATTCTAAACTATGTCTATGAAGGAGCGCTATGCTAAGGAAGTACGAAAAATAAAGAAGACAGTAAAATTCCCAATTTAATAACTAAAGAGATTATGACTTTGATGTATTTTTACCTTGCAGTCTTTCTTTTTTGAAGGCTTTTAAAAGACTTCCTTTGAGACAATTAGGATGGTTTTTTTGAAATCTAGGGAACAAGTCAAGGTGGAGAGTGCTCATTAAATAGCTATCTGCTCTTTTGTGGGATGACTTCCTTCCTGTCTCTCTTCATTTCTGGGTTCTCCTTGCAGGTCAGATGGAGGACATCTGGTTCATTGTGGCCAATGAGCTGTGAGCAGGAAGTGATCGATAGGGGATATGGGACGCTCCTCTACTGATGCAGTCAAGGGCTAACATGTGCTTTTGTCATGTGCGACTTCCTCTGATGCAGCAGTTTTGGAGGTCACGGGTTCCAGAGAATGTGGCCGCACAGCCTCGAGGTGCGGCTACAAGTGCATGCGAAGTAAACCCCCGGTAGCAGAATTTGCCTGAATGAGAAACAAATATTTAATCATGACCATCTCAGAGATTTCGGATTGTGGTCCAGTTTAACCTATGCTGACTCATGCTATGCGTGACTCTCCTTCCTTTCTTTACCACAGACCAGGATGACATACATCTCTCAGGATTCCCCTTTGACACAATCAGTTGCTCCTTGGGCAGAATTGTGTTTCCGTTAATATTCTTTTTTTCTGGCACAGAAATGCCTTCCAGTAAGACAGATTAGGAACCTACTCAGGTGCTTTCATTCTGACTGAATATGGATTCTAGATATAACATTAAGTAGCTGTGAGGCCCTGTGTTCCTGCTCATGCCATCCTGGCTGTGGAATTGGGTGTGGTAATGTATGCCTGTAATCCCAGCACTGTGGAGTTGAGACAGGAGGATGGCTTTGAGTTCAAGATCAGCCTGGGGGGCTACAAAAGTGAGCACAAGGCCAGTCCAAACTGCATAGTGAGACCCTGTCTCAAAAAAAAAATTAATTAGCTATGAAAAAACAATAAAGTTTGTACTGTTGAGTTACTATGCCAGACAGACCTTAGAATATTATAGATTATATTGATAGTCTAATATTTATATGGTACTTGGGATTCTTCAAAAACATGTGTAAGCATTTCATCTAATGTGGGGCTGATGTTTTTTCTTTTTTGTGCATTCCTGCAGTGAACAGAAACAGTCTTATTATTCCGTGCTGTGACTCTCTTCTGCCACTTCTTGGTGCCTGCTCCTCCTTGCAGGTGGAGATGGGGCCCCGACTGGAGCAGCTGTGGTACAGGGCAGAGATTGGCAGGCAAGGTACAGTGTGAGAGTTAGATCTTGGCCTTGGATCCAATGCTAATCATCCCCATGACCTTAAGCAATTCCCACCCGTCTCTGGGCTTCCTGTATGGATAGAGAGAGAAGAGTGGACTGGATGATTGCTGGGTATCTTCTAGCTCCAGCTGTCCATTCTAGGTCTCATGACTATCCTGAAGATGACCATGTCTTGCCTCATCGTCTTCCTGTGCTTCTGAGATCCTGGGGTTGGGTACTGTGTGGTTCTTCTACTCATTCCTCACACTTCTGTAGGTTTCTCTCTATGTGTGGTTGAGTCACAAATGGACATGTATCAGGTTCTACTTTGCTTCTTCATGATTTCAGAGGGACATTTTGATTTGTCATTCTGAGTATAAATAGAAACAAGCTCCTTCGCTAGTACAGAAATATATAATAGTTGCTCATAAATTAGAAGGAAATGGTCACATCTTCCAACTAATCATGAGTTAGTTTCATTTTCTAGAAAGCTGAGTGCATTCAAAGGACCCCCTTGGTTCCAAGAAAAGGACACTTAGGTTTCTGAGACTTAAAGTCTTGGAGAACTTTGATATGAAAGTGTACATCCACGGGAAACGTAGGACCATAACTTTCCCTCTGTGCCCTTGTCATTAGTGGTGTCCTCAAGATACCTTTTGATGTTATGTAGAGCTCCTAAAGGCACTGAGGCTCACCTGAGAGACAAAGGGCAGAAAGAGGAAGGCTGGTCCCAGGAGCAGGAGCTGGGGGCTACGGGGGGGGGCAGGTGGCCCTATGGGGTCTGCTTGGCTCCACACAACCTACCCGAGCCAGCCTGGCATCGTGCTTCACCATGCTGTCATCAGTGAGGTTTGTGTGAGAGCCGTGGGGAAAGGTGGCAAGGAGCTCCACCTGCCCTTAAGCTTTTAACTTGTGGGGAAGACACGTGAGAATGAGCACGGTCGAAGCTGATCCAGCAAGGTATGTGATAGGGACAGTAGCAGTGAGGTGGAAGGGAGTGACCGAAGCTCAGTTGGTTCATGAACCCAGGGACATCTCTGTGGCAGCCACGTGAGGCTGGGGTTTAGCTTCAAGGGTTAGATGTGAGTAGGGGAGGTGAGTGATCCAGGCTGAGGCAATCGTATGAGTACAGCCGGAAAGTATGTGTTTCATGACTCCCATCGGATGGCGGTGGGCCAGCTGCTCAACTTCAGAGCTGTGGCTGCCTACTCTGCAAAATGGGCGTGAGAGTTCTTACTTCCCGGAGTTCTGGAAGGATGAAGTGAGACTGTGTGAGAGTGTTCAGCTCAGCCTTTGTTTCCTTTCCCCTGGCCTCACGCATCTAACATTCTCTCATCTCTACACTTTTGTTTAATCTGTTCTTTCTTTGCAATTCATTCTTCCTCCTTCAACCAGGGAAGTGGGATCCTAGGCTACTCATTAGAAGTCCAGGCCCCTACTTGAAATAGGGTGGAAGGCAGAGATTTCCTGCAGGGAGTGGCACATGTGACTGAACAAAAATCGAGTTAAAGTCAGTGAACTGGCGAGCGCAATATAATTAGCTTATAGCAGGTGAATAGGACCCGAAATGTAAAATAGATACTGTGAACTGGGAAGAAACTGCTTAAAAGAAAAGACAAATTGCGATGGGATAGAGGGGAAAGGAAAAAAAGGAAGAAGAAAAAAAATGTATACACAAGATAGTTAAGATAGTTTTACAGCTAGCTTCTCTTAGTTCCTTGAAAAGAACGTTTTGTGCTAATTTTGTTTAGACAGGATATCATGCCTAAAACTTTACTTTTATTTTAAAGGGAGAAAAAAGAAACAATAAAAATGATACAGAATTTAAAAAGAAGATAAGAAGTTAATAGTCATTATTACATTGCCTATTATTATCTTCAAAGTAGTTGTTCTGATTATAAGATATAATCATGCCGATATCTTGTACCCTGAATAACTACTATGAAGACAATGGATCAAATATTTAACTGTCCTTCTAATCTGCTTTGAAAATCAGTTTCATTGTTTATCTTTTTTTCTCTTTAAAATAAAAAAAAAAAGTAGGGCCAGGCAGAAAGCTCAGTGGATTAAAGTGCTTAGACAGATGCAGGGATTGGGGTTCGATCCCTGGAGTGCTGTGCAGACCCTGCCCCAGGGCACCTTGAGATGGCAACTGAGACTGGGTGTGGTAGTGCATGCCTGTAATCCCAGCACTTGGAGGCTGAAAACAGGAGGATTACTACAAGTCTGGTCTGTGTAGTGAGATCCTGTATTCCCTGTACTAAATAGATTTAAAAAATTAAAAAAAAATAAGTATAAAAGGTTGGGATAATTATTAAGGATTATCAATTCATTCATCCACTTATTTGTTCATTGTTCATTCACAGAATGAACAAATGAAGGTCTTGGATGCAGGAATATATTTAGAGTTGAGGGCTGGCGGCAAATAAGACAAGATGGTTCCTGACTCCCTGGAGTGTCTCTGCTAGCACAGAAAGCATGCCTTGCATACATCATCAAAGCTGTGCTAGTGTCTCAGTCTGTTTATACTGTTACAACAAAATCTTACTAACTGGTAGTGTATGGATAGCAGAAGTTTATGTCTCACAGTTCTGGGGTTTGGTGGTCCCAGGTCAAGGTGTGGCAGACTCGACATCTGGTGAGGGCTCCCAGACTGCTTCTGGTTCACAGACTTGCACCTTCTTGGATTTGCATGTGGCAGAAGGGGACAAAGGAGCTCTCCGGGGGAATCTTCTTTATCTGGCACCATGCCATGACCTAACCATATATTTGAAGCCTCACTTCCTAATATGATCACATTTTGGATTTAATTTCAACATATAAATTAGGGGCAGGGGCACAACTATTCAGTCTATGGGATGCTGCGGAGGTGTGTGTGAGAGAGAGAGAGAGAGAGAGAGAGAGAGAGTGTGTGTGTGTGTGTGTGTGTGTGGTCCTGACCTACTCTAAAAGATCAGAGAAAGTCTCTCTGAGAAAAATAGCAGAATGGGTGAGAAGATGGAGGGGCAGGTAGGTGCAGGGAGGGCAGTGACTCAGTCCTGGGCGATGGGAACAGCATGTATAGAACCTGAGGGCCTGGAGGGACCACGGAGCATCTGAGGGCCTGAGAGATGGCTAGTGAGGTGAAAGACTCAAGCACGAGGGCCAGGTTGGCACGAGGTGGGGCCAGTGAGGTGTGACGGGCAACTTGTCAGTGGGGTGCCAGCCACTTATAACTGAAATGAGCTTTGGGGTGAATTTTACTCTTAAAGATTTATCCTAAGAAAATTCATTTTTAAGGAAATGTATCTCCTGGACTATCTAAATATTTGTCTTTGTCTTTGGACTCGCAGTGATGCTCCTGTCTCAGTATCCCCAGTGCTGGAATTACAGGCAGGCACCACCATGCTCGGTTTCAGTGGCTGGCTTAGTGTGCTGGGGTTCCAGGGTCAGCATGCAACGCAGTACTGAGGATCGAACCTGGGTCTTTGCGCTTGACAGGCAGGTGCTTAGACCACTGAGCTATCTCCCTAGCCCAAGTTTAACCATTTAATATTTAAGCTTTTAATTTTTTGAATTTAATTTTATTTGACATGAAAAGAGAATATAACTTTTAAATTAAAAAAAAAATCCCAAACATCACTCATCAATTAATGCACACTTTCTCTGCCTGATTTGAAATTCTCCAATGCTGGTGTTGAAATAAAATCTACTACCTTTTGGGAAACCTTTGAGGCAACCAGAGACGGAGTCTGCAGGCCTAATTTCCTTCTTTAAGGGACAGTGAGCACATCAGTTCCTCTCTGTCCTCTTCATTTCTATGAACTCTTTCTTTCCATTTCCATAAGACCACCGGTTTCATTCAATAGTAATTCCCAGAGCCGCAGAGAAAGCAGAACTGACTTGTGAGGCAATTTGGAGAATGACTACTTACAATGTTTGATTAAGCCTGCCTTATAAGGTGACTCATAGAGTCTGGTACAAAATCATCATTTTCCTCTCGACTTCTGTTTCCCTTGTGTGCACTCAGGATCTCTATGTCATCTCAGGGTGTTCTTCTGCTCTCCTGTTATCCAGGTCCCCTGGAGCCCACTCTTCCTCCCCTCCTTGGGCTGTTCCTGCCACCAGCCAGGTGGCCCCACTGCTGCTTCCCAAGCCCAGGCTGGGAGCATTAGAAAACCTCTTGGCTTTCACCCACTCCTGATGCTAATCTTGTGTTCATTCCTGCCAGAATTTTCTGTATAAAGATTGTTTAAATATCTTCCTTTTAAACATTATTGCTCTGTTTAAACAATGAGGAGCTCCTTACTGAACACAAATGAAAGTCTAAACGTTAAATATGTTTACTTAATATTTATTGCAGAACTGGAGGTTGAACCCGGAGACTTGTGTTGACCAGGCAAGGGCTCTACCACTCCCTGCGTTGCCAGTTGGCCACATGTTAAATTTCGAAGGCTCACCATAATTGGTCTGACCTGCCTTCTCTCAGTGACATTAAACCAAGGGTTTAGAAAATTGCTAGTGTGTATGCCTGCAGTTGCTGCCTTTTAGAATTATGGAGCCATTTTTCTAACCCAACCTCTTCCTCAGGGAAGGAGTCAGTAACTTCTACTAACCTCCTATGAAGATGAGGTCAACTCAAGAGCAAGGACACTTGTAACATTGCATAACAGCCCACTCAGCAGCTTGGCAGCTGTTACTAGAATGTTCTTCCCTGTGGTGCACCAGTATCTCTGAGGTCTCCAGTGAGTCCCTCTGTTTCTTCCAGGGTTGTCTTTGCAGATGCACAAAAGGCCTGACACTTCCAGAAAGTCCTTGGAAATTAAGTGGCATCTCTTCTGTGCCCCCTGTGTCCTCACCAGAGCTTGTTTCTTAAATGTGGAGTTGATTGTTTTTCTCAGAGCAGGTGCTGTTTGCCCACAGGCTTTGAGATAGATGGTGGATCTTGAATACTCCAGCCATGAAGGACAGTGTGGGATGCTCTTTCTACTTAGCATGGAATGGATTTCAGTTACTGTTCAGTAAGGCAGAGTTGACTCTCACAGGAAACCACATTTTTCTTCCTCTACATGTCAATTTTGTATCCAGAAGCAAAGCCTGGCCAAACCACTTATGCTAAGGATGAACTGAAGGATTCAGGACATTATTATGAAACTGTAACTGCATTTGGTTTTGGGGATGGGATCTGCACAGGTGTGGCCCTGACTGGCTACTATACCTGTGGGGATGAGGAATCTTGGCTTTGGAATCAGACAGATTGGAGTCTTCTGGCACCCTGAATATGAATTTCCTGGTAAAAAAAAAAAAAAAAAAAAAAAGAAAGACTCGATCGTATTCAAGCTTTCCTCTTGAGTATCTGATCTGCTCCTCAGCATATTTGGAATTTGCTGCTCTTGTAGAATTGTCACAGATCTATGTACTTTGGACAAATGGGCTATCCTAGCACTCTATTAAATAAGATAATCTAGCCTCCATGAGTTCAGGAGTAGCCTGTGGCAACTAAACTGATATTTTACTAGGTGAAGGGTCCAAACAGGTGGTCAAGTCATTTGCTTATCAATCCCTGCTTTGTCCTGAACCTCACTGTCTCTGAGTTTCTGAATGTGTCCCTAGGTGCATGGCACACTCTTGCCCTTAGTGGAATTACCAGTTTGTAACTAATCCCATTTACCATCAAAGACAGAATAATCCAGCAAGTGCTTGCTCTGTGCCTGACACAGTTTTGAATACCAAACAAGTGGAGCTCAAGCCCATCTGCAAGTCATTATACACCTATTAGTGAGTCTAAATTTAAAAAAAGTTGGGGCTGAGGAGATGGCTCAGTGGAATAAGTGCTTCCCTGGCAAGCCAAGAGCCTGAGTTCAATCCCTGGTTCTGAAAAAAAAAAAAAAAAAAAAAAAAAAAGTCTGACCATACTAAGTGTTGGTAAGGAGCTGGAGAAATTGGAATTTACATATATTGCTGATGGAACTATAAAGTGGTATAACTACTTTGGAAAGTAATTAGATAACTCTTTGAAAAAAAACTAAACAAATATCTAGTATGTGACCCAGACCTTCCACTCCTGGTCTTTACTGACTGAACAGAATGAAAGTATGTGTTTATACAAAGAATGAAAGCATATGTTTATATATAGGAATGTACATGGTGATGTTATTTGTTATCACCAAAAATCAAAACAGCCCTAGGTCATTGACAAGCGAATAGATAAACAAACTGTGGTCCAGCTGGACAGTAGAATACTATTCAGCAATGAAAAGAATATGCTAATCAGATACAAAAAATATGGGAGAATCTCAAAGTAATGATGCTGAAAGAATCTAGACACGAAAGACAAGAAAGAAAAATTCTACTCATTCTCGTACGATTTCATTGATGTGCAACGCTAGCAAAAGGTCTTAGCTGCTTCTCTTCTTGCTGAAACACAGCACACAACACCCACAGCTCTAAGGAGGAAAGGCTTATTTTGGCTCACTGTTTGTGGAGGTTTCAGTTCGTAGTCACCTGGCTCTGAGGCAGGGGTGGCGTGGCAGAAAGGCCTGGTTGAGGAGAGGCAGCTTATTGCGTGTTGTCAGGAAGCAGGGAGAGAAGAGGGGGGTCAAGGGAGAAGGGAGGAGATAGACCTTTTCAGGGTATACTCCGGCCACCCCTTCCTTCCAGCCAGGCTTCAACTCTCAACATCACCTTCATCTACGAACTCTTCAGTGGACTAATCCACCACTAAGGACCCCACCCCATGATCCACTTTCTGCCAGAAATTGTCATCTATGAGCACAAGAAGCTTTAGGGTGACACCTAGACATACAGCATAACAAAATCCATGGGGGCAGGATATATCCGTGGTTGTCTGGTACATACCGGGCTGATCAAAATATTCAAAATTGTATAGGGAAGTTTTCAATTAAAAGTGTTGGCTACAGTGGACGAGGTTCACCCACCACCAATGCCTCGAACATAATCATCCCATTGTTCTTTCCAGTTTTGGAAGCAGATCAGGAAGTCATTCCTTGTGAGTGTTTTCACGAGGTGTTATCTCGAATGGGATGAATGCTGCTGCCGAGTGCCATCCTCCAGAAAGGCAAGCTCGGAACAATGTCACAGTGTGTCCTCATCCATCTTATTCACTAGATCCGGTACCATGTGACTTCCAGCTGTTCTCTAATATAAAAATGGCCATGAAAGGGAAATGGTTTGAATGAAATCAGGGTATCTAGGTAGGAACCACACAACTAAAAACACTCATGAGAGGGCTTCCAGAACTGCTTCAGGAAGTGGCAGGAACGAGCAGATATGTGTGTTAGTGGCAGTACATCTTTTACTATAACAAAATTAAGAAATTTAGCATTATTCCATTCTGCAATCATGCCTTGTACCTTTGCCAAGTCATCAAGTTGTACTCTAAATTTGTACAATTTTTCTATTATGTTAGCTTCATCCCAAAGAAGCTGTTGAGTAAGTACATAACTACAAAGAAAGGACCTCTCTAGGCCTCACAGCTGTGTGATTAGAAAGGCTATTTTGTCATAATAGCTCTGTTTTCATTGACTGCCTGCAGGACCCGCCTGGCATACCTTGGGCCCCAGAAGATGTGACTTGTAAATGATCTAGTAGCTCCAGCCCTCCGGAGCCCGCTCTGCCTGAGGGGTCTTACAGGGGCCTCAGCCTGGCCCTGCTGCTGGTGACCAAGGAGATGCTGGTGTCCACTCTAGAGGCGGGCTGTCCACTGAGCTCACCCCCTCTCCCCCCCATGTGTGTCAAGGTACCAGGCTCCTCTGCCTCCATGCAGGGGGAAGAGGAACCCACACTCTCACACTTACTGCTCACAGAGTCTTCAGTGAAACTACCTCCTCCAAGGCCCGTTCTCTGTGATTAATCTTTCCTACAAAGGAAGGAGGCCATGCTTCTCCTCAGGGCCATTCCTCTGCAGGCTCTCCATTCCACGGCATGTCTGCTTGTGCCAGTGAACGGCTTCCAGCTGCCTGTCCCAACAAATCCTGCTGCAGACCTGGGCACTTTGGGTCCCAGGAAGGAGGAGGATGAGGCTGAGGCCCCGGGCATGCATTCTCGCCCCATGAGGCGGGAGCTGGCCCTGCTGTGCTCTCACCTGCAAACAGCATGTAGGAAAGCCTTTCCCATTTCCCAGCGTCTCTTCCTGCCCTCCTGTTTAGAAGAGGAAGGAAGACCCAGAAACAGGGGTGCAGGGGAAGGAGGCCAGGAAAGAGTGGAGGGCTACTGTGCTGTCCTTCCTGGAACTGCAGGCTGGGCCTCACAGGGGAAGGCAGGGACTTTGAAATGGATGTGTATGTGGGGTTGACGGTCCTTTCTTTCTCATTGTCCCTTTCCCTGCTCATTAATATTTTTTCCAAGCAAATATAGACAAGGTAAAAGAACAGTAAACTTGCCTTCACTGTTCAATCTTTGCCACATTTGCTTCTCTGTCTCTTATTAACTCTCTCTCTGTCCTCTCTCTCTTTCTCTCTCTGTCTCTCTCTTACACACACACACACACACACACACACACACACACACACTACACACACGGGTCAACATTTAGCTTCCCCTCCCCCATCTGCTTTTCTCAGCAAGGAACTGGCACACTGGTCCTGGGTGAGACTCAAGTTTTGATTTGGACCAGCTGATGATCTTGGCATGTTTGGGAAGCAGGCTCAGGTGGAGACTACACGCACTTCTGATTGATGAGTTTTTCTCATTCCTGATTGTAGGAAATGGATTCCAAGAGTTCCTGAGAGTAGAAGTAGGGGGAAGGACAGGAGATGGGGCTGTGTCCCGAGACACGCACAGAGCCCCTGCCAGCATCTCTCAGGGACTCCACTGAGGTCCCACGGAAGACTGGAAATTCTTAGCCCAGTAGGATGGCACACACGGAGGGAATCTTGCAGCAGCAACTACTTCCTTTTCTTTCGATGAATGTTTAAGGGTCATCATTTCCTCTTGCAAAGCAAGTTCTCCAAATATTCCATTTCAGCCCTATAAGTAGCAAAGTAAGATGTATGAACTCTGCGTGGGGGAATTCCCGAGGAAGCAGAGGCAGAGTTATGTAGGAGACGATGCAGATTCACATGGATTACTCAGGAGGGACACAGGAGCAGAGCCAGGATTTCCCCACACGTGTCCTGGGCTCTCATTTGCCTACTCAGTTTCAAAGTATTTCTGTGGACAGGAAAGAAATAGTCATGGGTGAATGAATTTATTTTCAGATGCTAGGGTTTCTCCCCACGATATGCCTGGAGGCCTGTGTGGCTTGATCCTTCTCTGGACAGCAGATACACATGTCCTGTTTTCATCTTCTGAAAGGGCAGCGAGGGCATATAGCTCATGCTTGAACTCCTGCGATCAGCAGCAGTGACGAGAAGTGTGAAGGGTTCTGGGAAGGCCTGCTGCTCTTTGGGGGCAGACTCGCTGCAGTTAAACTTCTGGACAGGAGGCTCAGGGGGCTAGAGGACAGCTTTTGAATCCTGCATCTGTTCTGGAGTCCTGGAGAATTATGTGCTGAGCCTCAGAGGTTATTTGAATAGCTGTGGTATGACGTCCAATGATGGAACCTCCTCACCATCTATTTTTGGGACAAAAATTCACCTACCAGCCTGAGATGTTTCCAGTATAGTGAGGCATTTTTGGGGGGCGGGAGAGAAGGGCGTAGGAGAACTTATGTATTAGTGCTACACGTTCCGCATGAAAACACAGACATATCACCCAGGAGAGCGAGCACAGTGTGTCAGAGCTGGGATGTGAAACATCAGTCCAAAAAGAAAGGAGGGAGAAGTTCAGGGTACTGAGATTACCACATTCGGTTGGGTGAAACGGTCACAGCCGAGGCTGGAAGAGAAGTTACACTGCTTATGTTTTCTTAGCCTCAATGTTTTATCTAAAAATAGGATTATTCGCTCACTGAGCATTTATTCAGCCCTGGCACTGGGCACTGCTCCAGGTGCTGTGCTGAAAATTAAGCTCACTCCTGTGAATTATGCTGAAGGCTAAAACGTCAAGCACGTAGTGTAACGCCACTGTAGGTATGACAGGGGCTTCTGATTTATTTATCTTTAGGGAGAATTTTTTTTGTGTGTACTAAAAATAATTTATACGGTTGGTTATTGCCGTCAGTATAATCTTCTGCTTTGATTCCTTTTTTTTTTTTTTTTTTTTTTTTTTTTTTTTTTTTTTTTTTTTGTGCTGCCCCCAGGCCATTCTGGGTGTGTCATTTGAGATCCCTTTCATTGCCTAAACAACTAAGGAAGAAAGTTACGTGCTAAAGAAAGAAGTGAAGAGGGCGGTGGTGGTGCACACTTCTAATTCCAGCTTCTAGGGAGGCTGAGGCATAAAGATCGCAAGTTCAAGACCAGTGTGGGCACCGTAGTGAGACTTTGGTTAAAAAAGCCCTTCTAAAAACCAACAAAGCAAAAAAGGAAGGTACAGCTAGGAGTAGAGAAGGCCAGGGCTGGTCTCCTCGAGGGGAGGGGCTAGAAGAACTTGAGATAAGGGGAACCAGCAAAGGCTAACGTTCAGAGCTCTACGCTCTAATAACATAGCAAATTAGAACCAAACAGAATGGAGTATCGTCAATATTTGTATCTGGGAAAAGAGACATAACTATTTGGTGTCTATAACATCGACTGCCATCCACTTCATAGACAGAAAACAGACACAGAGTGAAGTTCAGGGTGGGCACAGGTCATCAGCAGGTTTGCGAGGCAGCTGCGATTCCCAGCCTGGAGCTTACCACTGGGCCTCATGGCTTTGAGGGAGGGCACAGGCACCCGTGTCCCAGTACCTTTGGGACAGATTACAGTGGCTGCTAACAGACTTGTTAGGCAGAGGGAGACCAAGTTAGTACTCTTGGGTAGGATGTTTTGTTCCTGCTTTGTGGCCACAGGTCCTTCTCTGTGCCCCTACTTGCCTTTTCTTCCTAAGGGGAGAGAATGGTGGGGTGGGTGTAGATACTCAACAAACAGCTATGGAGTAGAGCCATGTCGCAGGAGGGGTGGGGTGGTCAGCTGACCTCACCTGCAGGGTTCAAGCCACCCTCCGAACTGTGGCACTCTGAATTCTCCAAACGTCAGTCTTTCCCCCCCCAAACTTGCCCCTTTTTATCTTTGCTTTCTGAGCTATCTTATGCCCATTGGTAGAAATCCTGCAGTCTGTAGCTTCTAATTTACATTTCTACTATTTCTATAACAACTTGTTGCCCTCCTGCTCCCTTATAATTTCCAAGCCAGAGTTTATGTTTATTTCTTTTTGTAGCTAAGAGATGTGGGCTGCACATCTCTCGGGATACTTCGTGTCAGGGCCAGTTGTCCCTAGGCCTCACCTGCTGGGGACACAAGCACCTCAGGTATTTGTGCTCTTGCCTGGACCTGCCGGGGCAGGGCCTCTCACTTCCTTCAGGGTGCCTGCTACTGGGTAGGGATTTCATGGTGCAGCTGATGAGCTCAGAGTCGAGTCCGTACGTGTTCTTGTTTCCTGTCTTCTGCAGATGGATTTCTTGAGCACCGAGACTCCAGAAGTTACCCCAAGGTTTGTGGGATGAGTGGAGGAGAGCCCTGCCACTGCTGTGCTACTGTGTGGATTCCACCCTCAGGGTGAAAAGCAGACCCTCCCAGAGAACTGCCTTGCTTTCCCACCTGAACTTCTCTCCCCTGAGAGGAGGAAACACCAGCTCCCAGGCTGAGCAGGAGCCAGGGGTGTCCTATTAGGGGATCTCCACTATGGGTCTGCTCTCCTCTGCTGTCTAGAGAAGGCACATACAGCCCTCTCTCAGTGCCCAGAGGGTTGGCTCCACAACTGTATTCCAGTCCCTCAGATGGAATGGCTTGGTGTTGGCAGGAAACTTGCACACATTGTTCTGTAGGCTTTGAATCCTGTGGAGATTAAGCACAGCACCCAATGCCACGGGAATAGTTATTACATTGTACTAATTTACACCGAAATTTCCACAGATATGGGACCCACAAATATGGAGGGCTGATGGTATACACACATGTATGTGGGGGCCTAAATGCATAACATGTAAAATATACATTATATGTTTATATAACGTCCACACTTAACATGGGTAAAAATTTTATATAAGGATGTGCAGTCATCAAAATCAAATCAAATTAATACTTTGTAACTTGCTTTTACTTTCATCTAACATTATAAAGTGAATATTCATCCAAGACATAAAATGTTTTCCTAGAATGTAATTTCTAATAGCTAATTTTATGCTATTAGATAAATAGCATCCTGTGGCATCCACAAAATGATATAACTTAGCTCAAATCTGTTTAATTCTTTTACTACTGTATTTTGAGTAGTGCTCTAGTACATATCCATAAAAGCAATGAAATCACTCTCATACCTCCCACGGTTTATCGTTTCTGACTGGTAGAATTTTCTTATTTCTCAAAGGTGGAATTCGGAGCCACTGGGGAGCCAGACGCCTTGAGTACGTCAGATGCCTGTTGCCAAGTGGCTCAGTGTGTTTAGCGTGACTCAGAGTGTGAGGAGCGGCCCGGAGGTGGAGGTGGCGTCCCTCTTTGTCCTCACTGACCTGCTGGGTGAGGGTGGTCACGGCAGGTGGTGCCTGGCAGTTCTACTTCCTGCCTGTCCTCGCCTTCCACCCAGCACAGCTGTCTTGTCCCAGTCAATTTTTTTTTAAACTCCATAAGCCATGGTTTTTGGGAAGGATCAAGTCTGGAGGGAGAACTGTAAAAACTCCAGAATCTGAGGGTTGGGTGGTGGGCACTCTGGCTCAGATTTGCCCAAGTGATTTGGGTTCCAAAGGGCCAGGGGAAAAATTGACATGGAAGTGCTAAACATAATATTCAAGACATTAAAAATGATAACCATCTTACTAATATACAGCAATAGGTTCTATCAAAAATGTATTTCATTACGGATAGAACCAGCTGGCAGTATGTACATATAGGTGTATGGGCATAAATACGTTATGTATAAAAAATGTATCTAAAATGGGTGATCAAAGGAGGTTAGGAGGGATGGCAATGTGCGTTTCCATGGATGGGTGGATATAGATACATGCATGTAACCACTAGAAGGAAAAATGTTAGAATCAAATCTCCGAGTTAGATACAAAACAGGAAAGTGATGGTCAGAATTTGCTGTTGTAGCAGGAAAGTCAACTGACTCTCTTGAGCCTGGGCCTTAATCAATAATAAGAGAGAAAGGGCCAGTCTGATCGCTCAGTGGATGAAAGCGCCTGCTAAAGCAGAGTTCAGTGGCCAGGCTTCCGTCCCAGGTGTGCCGTGCCAGCCCTGCCCCAGGGTGCGCTGAGAGGGCGACTGGGATTGGACGTCGTGGTGTGTGTCTATAATCCGAGGGCTTGGGAGGCTGAAAGCAGGAGAATCACTATGAGTCTGATTACGAAGTAAGAGCCTGTAGACCCTGTACTAAATGAGAGAGAGAGAGAGAGAGAGAGAGAGAGAGGGAGAGAGAGGTACTTCACTGAGAGAAAGGGTCAGTAAGCCAGAGCTGGGCTTTTCCCTCTTTCTGTAATAAAGATTTGCTGAAATTCAGCTACGTTCATTTGTCCTGCGTGTTTTGTGGCTGTTTTAGAACTACGAGGTTAATGCTCGGGGGTGACAGAGACCTTGTGCTCCTGGGGCCTGAAATATGTTCAGAACTGTCTGGTCTTCATTCTTTTTTTTTTTTTTTTTTCATTTTGTAGAGAGAAAAAATAAATAAAAATGATACAGAATTTCAAAACAAGATGATAGGAAATTAACAATGGTTATTCTATTGTATATTGTTATCTTTCAAAGTAGCTGCTCAGATGACAAGATATAGGCACGTGAGACTGATCAAACAATATGAGCACTAACTATTCCTTTTAGTGGGCTATAGAAATTACTAGCACAGTTGTCTTAGCTGTCATATATACATATATCTAGGGCACCAGGTATCCCTTAGGTGGGTTGTGCCTCCCCAGTGCTGGATTTACAGGTACGACCACCACGCCCAGTCTCAATCACTGGCTCAGAGAGTCTCCCGGGTAGGGCCAGCATGGCACTCCGGGGATCGAACCCTACTCCCTGCGTCTGCTGAAGCAGGAACTTGGATCCATTGAGCTATCTGGATGGCCCTTCAATCATTTTTCTTAACATAGTGCTTTAATCTTTTTCTTCTTTTTATACTTGCTTTCAGGACTTTTGCAACACCAAATCTATAAAAGGATGAGGGGTGGAGGCTCTGGGATAGGGCCTGTGCGAGTTGGGAAGGGAAAAGCTAGAACGATGTGGGGTGAGAGAAGAAATGTCATGTGGGTCAGGTGCAAAGCTTGTGATCTTTGTGGAAACAGGCACAGAATTTGAATTATTGTAAAAATTTCTTATTTTTGTTGGCAAAATATGCTTGTGTGTGCGGCGGGTGTGTGGCTGGCAGTGGGAGGGTGTTTTTTCCACTGAGCGTGGGCAACGTGGTTGTTGTCACCAGGGGCTTGTTATGGGGCCAACAGGTGAGGTAGACACTGCTTGAGGGGGTGCTGGGAGGGGCAGGGCAGGCTGAGGTCCCCTTGGCTTGGGGAGCCCCGAAGGAGGCTCACCTCCTGTGCTACCCGTCGACTTTCAGACAGTCTCTTAAGGCTCAAGAGAAGTATGTGTGTTTAGGGAAGGAAAGGTTTATTTATTTATTTTTTTCTTTTGGCAGAACCAGGGATTGAACTCAGGCCCTTGTGCTTGCCAGGGAAGCACTTATTCAGCTAAGCCATCTCCCTGGCCCCAGAGTATGTGTGTTTAGAAAGGGCATTGATAGCTACTAGAGGCGAAATGCATATAATTAAATGATTACAGTCATAAATTTTCTTAACACTTTGCTTCCTCTTACAAATCTTGCCCTTCTATTTACAAGGACTGTTTTTGCATAACAAAAGAGAAACAGCTTCTTTTTAAGTTAACATCGAGTTATGCCATTACTTATTGTATTAAATCTCCTAAATATTTTCTAGAATGCTTGTATTCCCTTAAATATTTTAGACTATAATTTAATATATCTGCAAATTCAGTGTATATGAGTCTTTCAAACACTTTATATGCCTGCTAGGAAAGACTTAAAAGTCTAACAAACAAAAACTCTCTGACATGTAAGAAATTCTTATAACTCCCCCATCATAAAAAGCAAATAAAAATATGATAAATCAAGCTGTAAAAGTCTAACCACATTATTTTATATTTTTAAAATTAAAACCAGATAATATCAACCACATGCTTCAAATTGAAATGACAAGTTTTAGTATTTTAGATTTTTTTTAGTGTACCCAATAAATTTAAACATCTTAAATGACAAGCATTACCTGGAAGGCCCTGTCAGTCTATATTCCATTGCTTTGGAAAATTACCTGAGGCTGGGTAATTTATAAATAAAGGAAGTGTATTTAGCCTATGGGCCTGCCAGCATCAGCTCAGCTCTGGTGAGAAGCTCGGGAAGATGGCATCCTAGCGGTAAGAAAGCGTGTGTGAGCACAGGACCTGGAGCCCAAGAGTACAGAGACCAGACTCCTGCTTCTGTACCTTTCCCCTCCTTCCCTTCCCTTCCTCTCCCTTCCCTTCCCTTCCTCTCTCTTCCCCTCCCCTCCCCTCCCCTATTCTCCTTCCCTTCTCCATCCTTCC
>PVKA01011966.1:0-59254 GCA_004027165.1 Ctenomys sociabilis
AATATAATTATATTAGATGAACCCATTTAAAGGTCATTGAAGATTTCCATGAAACAGTATCAATTTTATGTTGGGTTATATACATAATTTTTCATATATATGTGTATGTATGTAAAAGACAAGGAAGAAGTAATATAAAGTCAATGGAAAATAGAAATGTACTTTTTAAAGTTTCTAATACTAGGAGAAAGTATCATACCATGTCTTATAAGTAGATTGTAAGTTAAAGATACAGTATAAATCTTAAAACAAAAATTAAGATTAAACAATATTCAGAAAATTACATATTAATTAAAAATTAAATATTTCAAAACAATTCAACTAAGAAAAAGTTTTCATGATAGTAAAGAATTACTAAGAATAAAACATAGCATAATACACAATTTTTTTTTTTTTGGCGGAACTGGGAATTGAATTCAGGCCCTATGAATCCCAGGCAAGTGCCAAGCAAGCACTTATTCAGCTGAGCTATTTCCCTAACCCCAATAAAACATAACATAAATACCAGAATGGCAAATATATGACCAGCACTTCTAACAGTTTGGGAATAGGATATCACACAAAGTTCTAGTATGTTGTGGACATGGACAGTGTCCATAACGCTTACTGGTGGCCAGGTGTCACTTGTAGGACTGAGCTACTGTCTGTACTGTTATATTATTATTAATTATTATTATTATTATTATTATTATTTTGTATTTTAGGGAGGGTCTATAGGGTGTTCAGAGTCTTTATTCCTAAGTCGGTGTCATAGTGATCTGCCTCTTTACAGCCTCCAAGAGCTGGGATTCATAGGCACGCGCCCAGTCTCAATTGCTGTCTCAGGGCACCCCGGGGGCGGGGCCAGAACCGAAGGCCTGGGGAGATTGAACCCCTGGCCCCTGTGCCGCCTTGCAGGCAATTTAATCCACTGAGCTATTTGGCCGGCCCTTGTCCATATTATTTTGACAGCAGATTAATTAGACAATAATTATTAGTAGATAATAAATCTTGAGATCATTGTTTCTTAGAGAGAAACTTTTTCAGTGTGTTATTTTACTTTGCACAGTACTTTCAAAGGAGGTGATATTTGAGTTGAAGTCCATGTAAACAAGGCTGTTCATCATTCAAAGGGTAGTTTGAGGCCCATGACAGAAAAGGCACAGTTGTTAAAGACAGTGGTAGAAACCACTCTACAGTGTTTTATATGTCAAAACATCTTGTATATGATAAATATATATTATTATCTCTCTGGGGAGAGATAGAAAGAGAGGGAGAATATAATAACAAATGTGAAAGAGGAATACATAGATGAAGACTTAAGAAGAACCTGGAACGTTTGAAGTAATTGGACATTTCATGATGTGATTTCATCATCATATGTTTCTTAATTTAAAAACTGTTTTCTCTTACAGACACAGATGATACTAGCTTGTTGGGAAAGAAAGATGATGGACTACAATATCTACCAGATGTGAAAGGTACTATGTCATGATTTTCTAAATTCTGACCAAGTACTTACATATGGTTATTTGCTGTCCTAAGTAGTTCTATTTCCATCATCACAACTTCTCTAACTTTTACTCTATGGTAATATCCATTGCACAATTGATTGTTAATATTTTAAGTGATAGTTAAGGTGCATCTAAGTTTACAGAGTGCTTCTCTATATGTGTCAAGTTAAAATTACTGAGATAATTATAGGTTTATATGCAGTTTTGTAAGAAATTATATAGGAACATGTTAGATTTCCTGTTGCTCAAACACAATACCTAATACAACTCAAAGGGGTGAGAAGTTTAATTTGGCTCACAGTTTCAGGCGATCCATTCCATGATCAGCTGGTTCCACGGCAGAAGCATCGTGGTGGGAAGGTGTGGTGAGCAAAGCCACTCTGTTAATGATTGCCAGGGAGCAGAGCAGAGGGATAGCACCAGATAGTAAGGGGGAGGAGGTTGGATGGAATACTCAAGGCTGTATCTCCATGATATACTCAGAGGTGTGCTTTATCTGCTGGGTGGCTTTTAAGCCAGTCAAATTGACACAATCACATTTAACCACCACTATTCATAGAGCATCCCTTATAAATGTTTTTTTTTTTTTTGCAAAATTCCTACTTTTCTAGAATCTGTTATTCTAGATCTGCCTTTCCTAGGTCTTTGAAATTTTTTTCTGTCTGCCTGGAAAACTTTACTTCTTTGATAATTCATTTTAGTCTCAGTTTGGACCCTTTTGGGGAGGTATATCTTCACCCTTAAATCTGCATTAGGTGCCTTTCTTATATTCTCTTTTCTGGCTCTTAACTATGTTGTAATTGTTTTTTTGCTTTACTCATCTGTATCTCTCTCATAGGCTATAAATTCTATGAAGAATCAAAATCATATCTGTCACCTTCACTTTGTATTCCTAAACCTAGCAGAATGTTTGGTATAAGTAGTTGCTTCATACTTGTTTTTTTTCTTTTTCTTTTTTAATTGTATTCCTATTTCTTTTTTAAAAGGGTCTCATTAAGCAGCTTGGATTCATAGTGATCCGCCTGTTTTCAGCCTCCCCAGCACTGGGATTACAGTCATGCACCACTACACCTGGTCTCAGTGGTGGCTTAGTGCATCTGGTGGCAGAGCCAGCTTGGCATGTGGTGCCTAAGATCGAACCCCCAGTCCCTGCACTTGCCCCAGCTGGTGCTTAGTCCACTGAACTATCTCTCCAGCTCTGCTCCATACTTGCTTAACAGATCATTATAGTTCAAAGAAGCGATAGGAGTAATTTGCACAAAGACTTAAGTCTAGTTAGTAGAGGTTAGAGCTGAAATTGGAATCATTAACCTTATGTCCACTGCTCTTTCCTGACTTGACTTTGCGTGCATTGTTTGATTCTAACAAGTACTTCATAAGAATACTAAATCTGTGGAACCCTGAGACTCAGTGAATGTTAGATGTAGTTCACTAAAACAAGACTAGATCTTTTGACTTCTAGATCAAAACTTGTATATAATTAAAGTATTACAAGTATTTTTTCTGTTCATTTGTTTAGTTATTCTAAAGGACATTAAAAAATACGTGATCTACCTCATAGTCTGATTCCTAAAAATGAAGCATATCTTTGGAATGGTGAATAGTACTTACTTCATAGAGCTTTATAAAAATTATTGATAAATGCCAGGTGCTTAGAATATTATCTAACATCTGTGCTCAATAAATGGTTGCTTAATGTCATTGAATATGTCATAACTAATGTTTTCCAGAAATACAAATTTCTTACACAAATACAAAGTGATGTATTTGAAATAGGAAATCTCTTGTATTTCTAAAGGGAACATAATGGATCATTCCCAGTTTTATTCTCTACATTGAGGGTATATTACCAGAACAGAAAGGCCACCTTTCAGCATTTGGAAGCTCATACTTGAAACAATTTGGAAAATATTTATTTTATATTTTGATCAAAATTATAATATGATTGCATGTGGTAAGTTAGCGCCTGTACTATTTTCATATGCTAAAAATGCTTATACCTAAGAATTGATTTGTAACTGAAATGAGGTTATCATAATTGGTATGTACCTAAGTTATAGTGTTCATTTTGTCAAAAAATACTTATGGGGAGAAAGATATTCAGTACTTAATATGCATCTCTGAGATTATCTCACATAAATGCACATAACTTCTAGTGGGATAGAAACTATTGCCATAAAATGTTGTATAGTTAAAATGGAGAGATTGAGAAAAGTTGAGATGACTCTTTGGTGGGCAACAATGAGAACTGAGACCTGAGACATGTCATGAAAGAGGTGAATCTGAGTGAGTTTCCTCAATATATTTGAAAGCAGCAAGGCTACAAAGTTAATTACATGTGTGAATGATGCATGGCAGGAACAATTTTGCTTATTTATATTAGACTCAAAAGGAACAGACATTTGCTTATTTGCTTAGATGTGAGGCATAGACTTCCAAGTGACAAAGACCTTATCTTAGGTGACATAGTGACAGATTTTTAATAGCACCAAAAGTGCAGGAGAGGAAAGGTGTATGAGGTAAGGTGAGGGAAGAGTGATAATAGAGTGTTAAATTACATTTTGGAGTTTGAAGTACTTTTGAAATTCACTTGTTCAGCATAGAGTTGAGAGGCATTCCTTGGCTAGAAAGGTGATGATGGAAGCTGTTTTTACTTCATTCTTAAGGTTTATCTCATCCCAGTACTTACCCATGTTTGGCCTCATTCGTAAACCTCGTTGGTCTTTCTATTTCTGCTGGTCACGAATACCAGAGATAATGCAGATATGGTGATTTATTTGAAAATTTCAATCTTGCCCTTTTGGTTACCCCTTTAAAAATGATGAGAAAAAAAAAATGATGAGGCTCTGGTCCAGGTGCTAGATTTATTGAAGGAAATTAGAGAGTGAGTGTGTCATGAAGTGTGATGGAACATCACAATGGGGGTGGTTAGAGGGCTTCTGAAAGGAAGTTTGTCATTGAATGAGAGCACAAAGGAAGTGACCACAGTAAGCATGTTAGTAGAAAGTGGCACAGTGCTGGATCGAGGCTCAGGGAAATACTATAGTCTTGATACATCAGGGATATGGACACAGTCTTTTTTAAGGGAATAATTGAGAAAGTTTATTCACATGAAAAGGTGTTTCACTGGTAAAGTAGGGTAAGGGAGTGTCATTAAGCTGGAGAACAGTGGGCTTAGAAATGAGTGTGGGACATGTTAGAAAGTAGGTAGAATGGGTTTTTGTCAGAGCATTCCTTAACTGGGTACAAGAAAACAGAGTTAAAAAAGGAAATGTGGAGGGATACACTAGTGATAAAGATTGGGAAAACGGGTATGGGGCAAGCAAGCCAAAATATTTTGAATTTTTTAACTGTAGGGGGTTTGTAGAAATATTGAGTCCTGGGGTTACTTATCTAATGTTGATGTTGTAGTCTCAGTTACTAACAGCAACTCCTCAAGGTTTAACTGGATCATTTTCAGATGTACCAGGAGAGATAGCCAGTGAAACAAACCTTGCAGATACTGTTAATGTATTTGTTTTCCAGTCCAGGCAATGAAATGAAGGGCCTAATACATGCTAGGGTAGCATTCTTCCGCTGGGCTGCATCCCACAGTTCCCTGGGTTTTCTTATAAAATTTCTTGGATTATACTATCCTTGTATTTGAAAACACTGCGACTGGTGGCAGATTTCTTTGTGAAAGCTTCTGTGGATGGAACAAGGCATTGGGTGACCAGATGTATTTTTTATGTTGCACATACACAAACATTATTCATACGCCAACAGTTGCACCTATTTCTTAATCGAGCCTGTCACCATTGCTTGTGGGCATTGTTCTGTGACCAATTCTTACCTTGTACAGGCTATATCTCTGCCATGGTTTCTGAAACCATGTTTTATTTTTTAAAAGCCCACATTTTCTTTTTGAAATTGTCTTAATTTACTTGGCCTAAAGAACAGGTGTTTGGACATATTTGTTTCCATTCCCTATGCATCTCTGGGGTTGCTTGGTAAAATATAATGTAATGGGTGTATAATGGAATGATGGGTATATAATGTAATGTATATAATTAATGAGCTTGTATTTTGGAGTCAGATTTGATCTGTGTTTAAACCTATGTGACCTGATTTTTCTGAACCTTCATTATTATTTGTGTAAATGAGGGTGTAGTACATACTGCCTATGATCACTGTGAATATAAAAACTCCAGATTACTGACTTTGTTATTGATATTGTTATGGTTATGGCTGATATTTTTGCTTTCTGTTTCACTCTTGTCAGTTGTCCTTGCTCAGTTTTCATTGTTGGTTGACTTTACCTATCATACTATTTTACATGTGGCTCACAAGTGACATTGGTAGGACATTTATTTGTCCTTTATAGAAGTTACTAATGAACTACCCTTCTGCTTTTGCATAAAAGTATGCTGTCTTCATTTTGTAGATGAAGATGCTAAAACTGTGGAGGTTTATTGCTCATGTACAATGTTGAGTAAGCGTTAGAATTCAGGTTTTTAAACTCTTAAGCCATGGTGCTCTTTTCTTTGTATCATGACTATTCCAGAATGCTATTCTGTACCTTGCTGTCATTCAGAATCTTTCTGAATATTTAATCTGCTTATGTTACTACCTTGGTGAAACTTCACATTTTTTTCTCTCAATTTATTTTCCTCTTAGGACTAGTTTCACATACCCTATGGCGTAGTGGGATTCTGTACTTACTATTGGTTGTCCTGCCATTGCCTAAAACTTTAGAATACAATTGGTGCTTAACAAATACTTTTTGGATAGCTGAAGTCAGACTTTGAACTCAGCTTATTATTTATTACATTCTCTATTCTGTCCCCCCATTTAAAGCCATTTTACATAATTCTGGATTAACTGTATCTTAAGTAAAGAAGACTATAAACAGCAAATTACTGGGATTCAAAACCCAGGCAGTCAGACCAAGAGCTGTCCTTTAATTCTTGCATTGTACCTGGTGTTCTGAATGCTTATGACAAAAACAGATAATTTAGGTTCTCAGTCTCAGGGTAGAAACCAAATTCAGATAGCTACAGCTCAGTGTTATGGCATGTGATAGTAGAGAGTGTTCAGGTTACAGCAGCCATTAGAGGGCTTGGGTTTTTGTGAGGTTTTCTTTTTTTATTGGCATAGCGAAATTATAGTTTGGGAGCTGGGAGAGTCCACAGAAGCCCATTGAGGTCAGGATATGCCCTGTTTCTAAACCTTCACTGCATAGCAGAAGATTTGGCATACTAAATATGATTAATAGAAGATTAGTAAATTAGTCATGTAATTAGTTCAATCTGTTAAATACAGTGCTAAAGGGCCAGCCAAATAGCTCAGCAGATTAAAGTACCTGTTTAGGCAGATGCAGGAGCTGGGAGTTCAATCCCTGGACCTGCCGTGTCTCCTGCCACTGGTATGTGCTGAGACTGCGAGAGTGGATGTGGTGGCATGCACCTATAATTCCAGCACTTGGGAAACTGTAAACTGGAGGATCAGTACAAGTCTGATCTTCGCCATGAGACCTTGTATACCCCCTCTTAAAATACAAAAAAAAAAAAAAAAAAAAAAAAAAAAAATTCCAGTTTTATTTACAATATATCTTTGTCACAAAGAATTTTTTTTTATAGGACTAGTATTTTTTTTAAATCAAAGGTAATTTCAGTAATTGTCTTTGGCACATTCTTTTTATAAAGTATAATGGTCACATCCTGCAAATACTTTTAAATGTTTTCAATCCAAATAGTCTCCTGCTGTGTTCATAGCATAATAGAAATTTGAAGGGAATCTTAGTTCTTATCCATCCCCCATTTGAGAAGTCTCCTTCATAAACTTCTCAGCAGTTGGTTGACAAAGTGTTGGTTTATTCAATGTTTCAGAATCTTCAAAAGCCTATGATATTTTTCGGTTTGTTTTTCGCGGTTGAGTGACGTGGCTTATGTTCTTTTAAGATGCTAGTGATCAAAGAGAAGATGTTTATATTGGAAACCACATGCCTTGCCCTGAAAACCTCAATGGTTTCTGCATCCATGGGAAATGTGAATTCATCTATTCTACTCAGAAGGCTTCTTGTAGGTAAGTCGGTGCCTCCAGATCAGTGGTGAGAATATTTTTCCATCAGTGGTCACTGTTTTACAAAAGACTGTGAAATATGGATAAAGATTACCAAAAAATATTATTTGTCTGTCACAGACGACTAAAAAATAAATCAACAGTATCATAAAAAAAAAAAGATAAAGAAAAAACAAAAATCCCTTCCTCCAAACCTGGTAAGAAATATGGAAAAAAAAATGTTTTCTTAGGGTTTTGAGATTGTGGGCTAATGTCAAAATGTTAATTTTAATGATATTACATATTTTAATGTAAAAACATGCCTCATTCCAATACTATTTTGGTCTTTAGGCACTATGTGAAAGGTAATTGAGGGACTGAAAAATATATTAAGAATAGAAAATATGTAACTCAAAATATATGCTAAAATAGATTTCTAAAAATAAGGTAGAGAGAGGATAAAGAACCAGGTGTGACTTAAGAGATAGAAAGCGTGGAAATCTTCAGCTCCCAGATTCCCAAGATGTTATATAACTTCTTTAAGGTCAATAGGAAATGTGTATAGAGCTGAGAAAAAAAAAAAACAAAAAATAAACGTAACTTACTGATTTTATTGCTTCTGGCCTGTCTCCCTCTTGCTCCTGGTGCCAAGGAGCTCATATGCTACTCCAGATGATCTGTTTAGCCAGGTTATGTTTCCATAGACAAGAGAAGATACTGTCCTTTTTGTGGCTGCTTTGTTGGGAGTTAAGCCAGAATCCTTTTCTCTCAGTCAGAACATGGAAACATAGAGAAATGTTATACTTTCCTGTTTTTTCTGTCAACCCAGAAAGTAGTCAGTCTTTTGGGCCCCTCTGCTTCTTTGGTTTTCTTCTTTTGAGTTTTATGTTCCTGTTTTCTCTTTTCTAAAAACAAGTCTGGGTGACACCTCTTTTCTCTTTATTAAAAACAAGTCTGTGTGACTGAGGCCGGAGAATTGCAGGCACACTCCCAGCCCTGACAAATTAGTGATTTAGCAAGACTGTTTCAAAATAAAAAGTGTAAAGTGGGTAGGGATGTAGTTCAATGTGAAGGCCCTGGATTTACTACCCAGTAATGCAAGCAAAACAAAACATAAATTACTTATAATTAAATAGATCTTTAACATCTGTTGAAAGATCTTTGACTAGATCTTTGGCTTTTTCTTGATAAAATGTTTCATCTTTAAGGGTGCTAGTCTGCTCCCACTATTTTCGCCTAAGCATTTAAAAAATACACTGACATAAGATGGTAGACCAGGTATAAAACCAAGTTATGTTGTAGATTTCTCTCATTTGTCTTCCTGTGGCAAAGGTATCATGAATATCAGTGGTAGGGCCAACACAGCGTGTGATGCTGGGATCAAACCAAGTCCCTGCTCTTGCCGAAGCAGGTGCATATTTGTTTGTTTTTATTTTCTGGTTTTTTTTTATTTTATTGAAGAACAAATAGAATGAGTTTCAAATCAAATTAGTAGAACATATTCAATAATTAATATATTGCATATTGTTTTTGTAGTGGTTTTTTGTTTTACAAGGTGCACACATGATATTGTATTTACAAGCACTGTTAGAGAAGATTCCTCTAATCAATGAATTAAGCAAATGTAGCTATATACCTTTTTTTAAAGCTGAATTATAGTACAATTTCAATAATTAATACTTTTTACATTGTTATCATTCTAGTGGTTATCAATAGTACAAGAAGCAGACAGGATATCCTCTCCAAACACTATTAGTGCAAATTTTTCTTCTCATAGAATTACACAAAAGTACTGCATATTTATCCTAACTGTACTGTTTATGCAAACACAGCATGGTTCTTCATTTGTATCCCCCCTTTTTTTTTGTTTAGTCCTGTCAGAGATGGGTATTCTATTGTCATTCAATTATTATAGGTGCTTGAATTCAGCAAAACAATCCAAAACAGTCCAGCAGTCCACAATAGTAGTGGCTTATCTGAAGAAGTTGTTGACTAGAGCCATTTACAGTTCAGCTTATTATTATGGCCTTATTTTATATACCTTGTTTTTATACTTTTCTTCTGGATGGTTAAGACCGAGATAAAACAAAACCTATATAACAAAAAATGTAACTTTTGTATCTGATGAGGTCAGTCACGGCCCCATAGGGTTTATCCTTTAACCCTGTACCTCACTCTGTAGATCCTTTGTCAGTGTCAGCCATGTGGATGAGTCATAGCCATTGCTTGACCAGTTTGCTCTCTGTGAAAGACTGAGAGAACGCTTTCTCTCCATGTGCCTCTTCTTAGGCACACTATAGATGATTGATCACATTCCTCTGTGGCTCCATAATCTCCTTGATCAAAAAATTTGGGGCACAACTGAGTTCCATGATGTTACAGTACGGGTTCTCTGATGTCCTCAGTCTTCACTGATCTTGAAAGGCTAGAGCTAATATGTTGGCTGAACTTGCAGCCCTTCCATTTCTCCAATTTTTGATCCGCAAACTTAAGTTGTTAACCATCTAGAAGAGAAGCTGATTAGTACCCTGCACCTAATAATCAGTTCAGTTTACCCTAACAATCTGACTAAATTCTTTTTAGTTGTTGTTATACCTTTCAATTTATATTTATTCTTTTGATTTCTTATGCTAGGGAGACTATACGATATTTCACATGTGTGTCTGGTTTATTTCACTTATAGTATATGGTCAAGTGGCATCCACTTCAATATAAATGCTTCAAGTCTGTCATTCTTTATAGCTGAGTAATAATCCATTGTGTAGAAATACCACATCTTTTTCAACCATTCCTTATGTGATGGATATCTTGGTTGTTTCCAAGATTTGGCTATCACAAATTGTGCTGCTATAAACATAGGTACACATATATCATTATGATATGATGTTTTCAGTTCCTCTGGGAAAATTCGCAGTCGGGAGTAGCTGGTTTGAATGGGACTTCCAGTCCTAGTTTTGTGAGGAGTCTCTACGCTGATCTCCACAATGGTTGCCACCAGTCTACATTCCCACCAGCAGTGGAGAAGTGTTCCTTTTTCCCCACATCCTCTCCAACATGTGTTGTTGGTTGATTTCTTTATGATAGCCATTCTTTCAGCATGGTATCTCAGATGGTATCTTAGTGTTATTTTCACTTGCATTTCACAGATGGCTAGTGATATGGAGCATTTTTTCATGTATTTATTTGCTTCTTTAATTTCATCCTCTGAGAAGTATGGGTTCATCTTAGATGCCCATTTCTGGATTGGGTCTTTAAATTTGAGGGCCCTAATGTATCTTAGTTCTTCATAAATTCTAGAGAGCAGACCTTTGAGTGATTATTAGTTAAGATTTTTTTTTAATTTGTGGGTTGTCTTTTTCACTTTGTTGACAATTTCTTTTGATGTGCAGAAACTTCTCAATAAGAGTTGATCCCAGTTGTTAATTCTTTCAAGTGTTTCTCCAGCAAATACATGTTTGTTCATGAACTCTTTACCTACCTCTATGTCTTCAAGAGTTCCTCCTACTTTCTCTTCCAGGAGGTTGAGTGTTTCTGGGATCTTGATTATTATATGTCTTGGTGTGTTTTTACTTGGGTTGAAGTCATTTGGTGTTCTGTATGCTTTTGTTACCTGAATGTTAGATTTTTTCCTCAGATTTGGGAAATTTTCTGCTGTTACTTATGCCCACATTGTTTTTATGTCATTTGTATTGCCTCCTTCTTTCTCATTGATTCTTATTAATCTCACGTTCATCTTTCCCTCATTTTGCAGGTGATGGATTACTTTTTCCTGCATTGTCATTATTTTTAAGAGATCCTTTCTCATCTTTTCACTAGTTGCACCAGTGTCTTCAATATCTGAAACTCTGTCTTCGCTTTCACTCAAATAGTTTTGTAGACTTGTGATTGGAATTTTAAGTTGTTCTGTATTTCTTTGACTCTGCTTCATGTGATCTATTTCTTTCCTGCATTTCTCATTCAAAGAATCTGTCCTAGTTCTTATCTCCTCTATTTTTTTTTTTTTATCAATGTCTTCCTTAGAGGTAGCTATTAATTCTTTTACTGCAGAGTTTTTTTCCAAATTGGGTTTCCTTCATATATTTCCTTATTTGATTCTCTACTTCAGATGTTATGATTTCAAAGATTTCTTTTTTTATTTTTGAAATTATTTCTGCTGTGAGTTCCTCTTGAGATTTCTGCTGTTGTTTCTTTGGTTGCGATGCTGTTAATTCATGTTTCAGCTGAAATAGTGTTCTCTGCACTTGTTCTGGGTGGGCATTGGTTTTCCCCCACACGTTTCTGGATTTGATTCATTAATTCAGATGCTATGTATTCAAAAATTTAGTTTTTTATTTCAGGTGTTAATTCTGGTCTGAGTTCCTCTATACCTTTCTGCTGTTGTTTCTTTACTTCTGACTCTGTTAATTCATTCATTTCAGCTGATCTAGTGTCTTCTGCACTTATGGGTGGACTCGAGGCCTGAGATTGCATTTTGCTCCTTGTCTTTGTCATTTTGTATAGAACTGACCTCTGACCTTTGCTGTAGAGCTTTGGTGCAGTTACAACCTTAGTGCGTAATGACATTTGGGTGCCAGTCTATTAAGTTTGAGTTTATCCAATTATGCATGGCCTGGACCTAGCTGTTGTGTTCAGTTCCTTTTTGTTGCAGCCTTTTTGGCACAACTGCGAGCTTGTTGTTCCCCTCTGTTGTGTCTGTGGCAGAGGGAGCACCAGGGAGCACAGAAGGTCTCCCACACACTCACCAGGTGGTGCTGGGCTAGATCATGTGCTGGAAGAGTCATAAGTCTTCTCACTGGGTTGGCGGGCTTGGGGGTAGGGTATCCGGGGAGTAGCAGGGTGGGTCAGGCAGGGGTGGATCAGGCAAGAGAGTTTCAGAAGTTCTTGCTGGCTTGGATGTTTTGGGGGCCGGGGCTCTGGAGGGCACTTGCTGCTGGAGGTGCATGGTGAAGCCGAAAGTTCTCCCATACATTCACTGGGCCAGGCTTGGGTGGAATGGGGACGAGAGAGTCACAGAAGCTCTCACTCAGTGGGCAGGCCTGGGAGCAGGTACTCCTGGGAGTTGCAGGGCAGATGGGGCTGAGGTGTATGGGCTATGCTGTTGAGCTATCTTGCTGGCTCTTGTTTTGTTTTTTTATTGCAAACATTACCAAATTTTACCTGCACTGGCAGATAAATATGAAAGGAATCCAGAGAGCTTGCCTTTGAAAAGCATAGCCTTGTGAAAGAGATTGACAAATAATAATATTCACAAAAAATGTTACCACACATAGGTATTTGTGAGATGATTTGGAACTTCAGAAAAGACACTTCAACCTGAAAGAAATTGTTAGAGGAGGGGTTACATCTTTAGGAATATTTTTACTACCCCAGAAATGTGGCCTTTGTTTTATTTTTTGGCGGAACTGGCATTTGAACTGAGGCCCTTGCACTTGCCAGGGATGCACTCATTCCACTGAGCCATCTCCCCAGCCCCCAGGCCTTTTTTTCAAAAGTTACTTTACCTAGCAATGACATGATCATATTTGAAAGACAGTCTGATGGAATTGTGTAAAATGTTAGTAGACTGAGTGTTAGACTTAGTAAAAATTGGGAGAACTAATTAAATTATAGAGTTATACTAGGGCTGAGATAAGTAGCTGGGTTACTGAAGTATAATAAATATTTGAATTGGCAGATATCAATAACCAGTTGGGGATTAGTGGAGGGGAGCAGAATAAGATTCGTGAAGGTCTCAGGCTTCTGGTTAAGGCCAAAGTGAGTACTAAATACATTGGGAGGAGTGAGAGGGTTGGGGGAAAATGACATACATTCAGCTTAACATGCTTGGTCTAAAGTGTCACTATGAATGAATGACATCTAGTAGCCTGTTGGATTTATTTTTGTTGCCTAGCTAGTAGAAGGGCTATGGGTATTATACTCCATGGTACAGTGCTTGCCTAGTATGTGTGGCCCTGAGTTTTATACCCATCACCATAAAACAAAATAGAAACAAACATCCAGGAGGTACAGGTTGAAGATATATACTTGTGAGTAATTTCATCTCTAGCAAGCTCATCTAGTTTCTTTCTAGCAATCTTGCCATCCCAGAAGGTCTTCGCTTTGTTAATCCTGTCACCTTTCTAGTGTCCTTCATCCCCTGGATGTTGTCGCAGTCATTCATTGTAGTTGAAAGGCCTCTTTCTCTTTTTTGCTTCATTATTCTTGTGAGCTAATGAGCCATCACTTCCTTTCGTATGGTTTCTTGACAGAGTTATCTGCAGTATGTTTCTAGTTCTCACTGCCTATCCCTCTTGAACCCATTCAATAAAGCTTGTATCAACAAAATTCTATGGAGACTATTCTCATTGCTAAAGTCATTTATCAATTCTTAGTGCTAAATTAGTTTTGAACAGTCAGTGGCACTTAATGTAGTGAGGATTGAATTCAGGGCCTTGTCACTGAGCTACATTTCCAAATCTTTTTTTTTTTTTTCTTTTGAGTCAAGGTCTTGCTAAGTTGCTAAAACTCAGGATCCTTCTGTCTTAGCCTCCCAGAGAGCTGGAATTACAGACACATGCCAACATGCCAGCTTATCCCTCTGTTTTGTGGCCATATGCATTTTTTTGCTTGATTTCTGGGATTATTCTCTTAGCTTCTCCTTTGTTGACTTTCCAGTCTTCTCAGCTAGCTCCTCTTGTGCTTCCTGGCCCTTCCAAGTTGTAGTGAAACAGGGTTCTTCAGTTCTATCATCTTCCTTAGTAATTTCAGCTAGTCATGGGGCTTTACATGACATATACCGATGGCTTCTGTTTTGTATAAATCTCAGTTGTCTCTGGAATTTGGGACTCGGATCCATCTGCACTTCTAGTGGGTATCTTGATGGTATCCAGTATACCATACTGAACACAGTGGCCAGAGTAAGATTTTGAAAATAAAAGCCAGTTCATGTAATTTTCTCCTAAAACTATTCAGTGGCTCTTCCATATCACTAAAGTCAGCACACCAATTGAACTTTGGCTCCTTTACCTGCCTTTTCCACTCCACGGCAGTCATACTTACAGTTCTTGGGCACAGCATTTGTGATGCTTTCATCTTTGGAAGCTTTTTCCTTTTCTAGTGTCTTAGTTACTCTTCTTTCTTTGCTAGGACAAATACCCAACACCCAAAATGAAGGAAGGAAAGGTTTATTTAGCTCACAGTTACTGGAGGTTTCAGTCCATATTCAGCTGGCTCCCAGGCAGAGTCACAAGGCAGAAAGCATCAGTTCATGATGGCAGAACAGCAACAACAAAGATAATGACTACAGAAAGTCTGTCTCTTTCTTATATTATACTCAGGCTCTCCACCTCAGGGTAGGTTGTAGTAGTCACACCCATAATCCCAGCAGTACTAAAATCCATAATCCTGGCTTTGGATCACACATAATCCCAGTGGATCATGAGTTAATCACAAACTCTAGAAGTCCCCACCCCTTGACTACATGAGGCTCTGGGGGGACAACTAGACACAAACCATAACACCTAGTTAGGTTGTCCTCTCAGTTTTCTGCATGGCAGACATATCTATCACTTCATGTTTTTACTTACATGTCACCCTTTTTTTAAAAAAAATATGTGTTGCTGGGGATAAAACCTCAAACCTCATACACTCAAAGCAAGCACTGTATCATTACACTACATCTTAGCCTCATGTCACCTTCTTAATAAAGCCTATGCCAACCACCTACCTGTTTTAAAATTACATTGCAGTTTTTCTGGCCAACATATGGCACTCATGGGTTCTCTCAACACAGATAACCTCCTTTTACCTCCTCTCACAGCCCTCTCTTTCTTTCTCTCTTTTACACACACACACACATACACACACCACCACCACCACCACCACCCCACCACTACCTTTTAACATAGCCATATAGTTTAGTTATGTTTATTGACCACTTCCTTAGAGTGTCAACAGGCAGAAGTTTTAAGATGATATATCCCAAATGCTTACTACAGTAGTGACTGGCACATAACAGGTGCTCAGTAAAAGTATTAAGTGGATGAGTAAGCAAATCAGCACATGGGCTGGGAAGCAAAGGGTATGACCTATGGAGGATATATGGGGTGAAAGTTGGGGATAGTGAACTGAAATCCAGGGTCTGCCTTTTATTTTGTTTTTTGCGGTACTGGGGATTGAAATACTCAGCTATCTTCCCAGCCCAAATTATGAGTACACTTTTTTTTTTTTTTTTTTTTCAGAACTGGGGATTGAACTCAGGACCTTGCACTTGACAGACAAGTGCTTATTCTACTAAGCTATCTCCTCAGTGCCTCTGCCTTTCATAACAAGAAAAGAAATAGTAACTTAATACTCTAGGTATTTGGAAAGTATGACCAAAAGTCAGTTGCAGAAAATGATATCCAGGAAGGATTACTTGAATGATATATAGACTAAAGATTCTTATTATATTCTGATTTTAATCTTTGGATTAAGCCAAACTGTCGAAGAACTGCAGATGTAGGACATTGTTATTACTCTCTGTGGGACTCTTGATTTTACTAAGCTTTGACTTTTGGCCATTAGCCTACCATGAAGGACATTATTTTAATAGTCCTATGAGACTTCATTATATTTTTGAACTTATTGCAGCTGTGTTATTGAGGCTGTTACTTAACTCTTTATTAGAAGGTGCCATCTTTAAATGAAGACCACTGGAGTCAAATTCCCTTGAGTTTAATTATGGTAGTAACTGTACTCTTGAAAATAACTTGTTTGGTTTTATTATGGAGATTGCTTTTTGTGGGGTGGCAGTGATACTAGTGATTGAATCCAGAGCATCCCATCTGCTAGGGAAGCACTCTGCATCCCCAGAGGTACATTTCCTGCTATGGGACTATTACTTTCTTTGCCATTGATTGACCGTCATTCTTTTCTTCCTTCTATACTCCCTCCTCTCCTTTTTCCTCCTTCATTTCTTTCCTCTCTCCCTCCCTTGTACTTTCCCTCTCTGCTAGCCGTTTTTAGTATATTCAGAGCTAAACAACTTCCAACAGAGTCCATTTTAAAACATTTTGAACTCTTCAAGAAGTCCCCGGGCCTGCTGTGTTGGCCCCGCCCCTGAGACAGCAATTGAAACTGGGTGTGGTGGTGCACACCTGTAATCACAGCTCTTGGGAGGCTGTAAACAGGCGGATCTAGTAGTGAGTCTGATCTAGTAGTGAGACTCTATAGACCCTTCCCCCCCAAAAAAAAAGAAGAAATTCCATACCTTTCAACTATTATTCCCATGTCTTCCTGTTAACTGTAGTCCTAGAGTGCCAGCCACTAATCTATTCTCTGCCTTTAAATAGACTTACTAATTCTGGAAATTTTATGTGAATGAGTATATATGGTCTCTGTGTCTGACTTCTTTCAGTTCATATAATGTTTTTAAGGTTTATGCATATTGTAGAATGGCTGAGTAATAATCTGTAGTGTGGGTAACACACAACATTCATCAGTTGATGAACATTAGAAATGTTTATACTTTTGGGGCCATTATTAATCATGGCAAACTTTTGTGTGAACATAGATTTTACATTTGGGTAAATTTCTAGGAGAATTGCTGGCTTCAATGGTAGGTAACTCAGTACTTAACTTTTTGAGGATGCCAGACTGTTTTTCAAAGCAGTTATACTATTTTGTGTTTCTTATAGTACTCAACATTTGTAATCATCTTACCCCACCATACTTTACTGTGAAATGGTATCTTATTGTAGTTTTGCTTTGCATCTCCATAATGATTAAATACTTTGTAGTAGTTATTTAGGTATATTTACAGTGCTTATTGAAAAGTCTATAGATTATTTGCCCATTTCTTTTTGAAGAATAAACAAAAATTAACACAGCTTTATTTTATTTTATTTTATTTTTTTATTTTTGTTTTAAATTGAAGTACAAATATCAATGAGACACTTTTAAGACACCTTTAACAACACAGATTCAATAAATTAATACATTGCAAACTGTTTTCATAATGTTTTGGTATCGTACAAGGTGCATACATGATATTATACTTACAGACATTATTATAGCAGATGTCTCATATCAATAAATTAAGAGAGTGTAGCTGTTTACGAATCTTATTTTTTATATCTGAATTATATCAAAGATTCAATAATTAATACTGTCTACCTTGTTATTTTCCTAGTGGTTGTCCATAGTACTAGAAGCCAACATAATATCCTGTCCAACCACCATTAGTGCAAATCTTGCCTCTCATAGAATTATGTAGAAGCATGGCATATCTGTCACAACTGTACTGTCCATACACACACATCATGATTCTTTCTTTCTATACCCCTTCCTTTGTCTACACCTGTCAAAGATGGGCACTCCATTATCATTCAACTAATTTAGGTGCCTGAACTCAATGACACAGTCCAACACAGTCCAGCATTCCACGACAGTAGTGAGTTATGTGAAGAAGTTGTTGACTGTAGCCATTTACAGCTCAACTTATTATTATGGCCCTGCATTGTATACCTCACTTTTATACTTTTCTGCTGGATGGTTAAGACCTAGATAGAGTAAGACCTATATACCAAAACATGTAGTTTTTGTTTCTGATGAGGTCAGTGAAGTTCCCTCAGGGTTTATCTTGTAATCCTGTACCTTATTCTGTAGATCCTTTGTCTGTGTCATGTGGATGAGTCACGGCCAATGCCCATTTCTTAATTTGTGACTTTTTTTTCTGTTTTCATTTACTTTGTGAATTTTCACTTTATTGCTAAGCACAAAAAATCTTAGTTTTGATTTACTCCAGTTTATCTCTGTTGCTATAGTTGTTGTTGCTTTTGGTGTCATAGCTAAGAAATTATTGCCCAGTCTAAGGTCACAAAAACTTATGCCTTATGCCTCTGTTTTTTTTTTTTTAAAGATTTGAGAGCATAGCTCTTATACTTAGGTCTGTGATCCTGTTTGAGTCAGGTTTTATGTATATTGTGAAGAGGTTCAGCTTCATTCTTCTGTATGCGGTATCCAGCTATTCCAGCATCATTTGTTGAAGAGGTTATTCTTTCTCTGTTGAACTGTGTTAGCACTCCTGTCAGAAATCCATTTGCCATGAAGGATAGTTTGTTTCTAGTCTTTCAATCCTATTTTGTGACCTCTATCACCCTTACCACTGGTTTTGTCTTAGAGCCCAGTGTGAAACCTGCTGGCAAGCATCCAGGCACTGTAGGGACTGGAAGGTAAACTCACATCACCATGAGTTTCCTGATTTGCCTTTGTCTAGGCTTCCTGTCTGTCATTGTTATGTGTTTTATGATGAGCTTCAAATCCTTTGTGACACATTAATAGATATACACACTGTTCTTAGGCTTCATGTTTTACTAATTAGTTCCAATTGAAGACTAGCTAATGTATACATTTCACTTCTATTAGCTTAAAAATAAGAATTTTCTGTTGGATATCTAAAGTGCTCCCTTATGTCAAATTATTATCTTCAACTGAGGATGTTGCCTGTGTATTTACTTTTAATTGAAATTCAGATAATTTCTGAGGTTAGCACTCACTTGACTATTTCGCTGTTTATTAATAACTTATTTTTGTCTTCTCTCTGTATTGTAAATGTTTGTTCTTTTAACACTGAGAAGTGTCATGAATATAATTTGTGGGTGTGTATATAGAATAGTAAATGTTTATACTTATTTATTATTCAGTAATCCCATTTCTAGTTACCTAAGTCTACAGAATAACACTGTGGAAAAGTGCACATTCACAAGATGTTTATTATCACACCTAGTTCATATTGTGAAAATTGAAAATTACTGATAATATATTAGAATGAGGAACAGATAAGTTTGCATATTATATTTACCACATAGAATGTTATGATTTGATTTTTAAATGATGGTGATCAAGATTTATTTAGCAACTTTAAAATTCATGTGTTTTAACATAGTTAAAAGAGAAGCACTGTGTAAAATAGGCATCAGAAAGCCTAGAAAAATACACAAATGGCATGTTATTTCAGGTACTAAAAAAGTGACTTGTTTCTATTCCTATTTAGATTTTTCATTTTTTCATATCTTTTAACTTAGAAACCTGTAGTGCAAATATTTGCAATTCCCACAGAAATTCTTTTTCTTTTCTTTTTCAGATGTGAATCTGGTTACACTGGACAGCACTGTGAAAAGACAGACTTTAGTATTCTCTATGTAGTGCCAAGCAGGCAGAAACTTACTCATGTGCTTATTGCAGCCATTATTGGAGCTGTGCAGATCGCCATTATAGTAGCAATTGTCATGTGCATAACAAGGTAAATAATGATATAAGAAACATCGATTTAAACTATAATGGGCAGCAATTAAACTACAGACAATCCTTGGAGCACACTAGAATGATAGAGGTTTTAAATCCACCAATCTATTAGGAAAAATCCCAGAGTCACTTCCCTGAGATTTCTATTGGGTCTGATCTGACTTTGTCTTGTCTTGGTAGACTATAGGTAAGTATTCCTTCCCAGGGCTAAGCGTATCTGAGTTACAGGCAAAGGGAGTATTTATGATAACAGTCAATGAACTACAGATTTAGGTATCTAAGAACTGTGTACTGGGAGTACTGAATTCAGGAACAATACTGGTTGTGTAAGAGATTCTAGATGATCTGCTCATGTACAGAAGAATCATGTAAGAATGTTTTGAAACCTGCAGAACAATACTTTGATCTCTGCATTACACCCTGAGAAAACATTTGTCTGTGGTGAATTTAAGAAGGAAAAAAATAATCCAAAGTTGAAGTTACCTACTTTTCATACTACATCATTGTCTTAACTTTACTTCATATTTTGAATTATAGGGTTAATAGGCTTTAAAGTTCTGTATTATAAATAAAATTCATTTATCATAAAGAACTTACTTAGAGCATAGTTGGCATAGAAAGAACATTTTCCAAACTGAGTCAGACTAAGTTGGATTAAAAAAAATCAGAGCAAATGTCCTTGTGCTTCTCAGCCAGTCCTGTATTTTCCTCTTGTTTACCTCTTTCTACATCTTTTAGGGTTTCGTTCAGATGTTACATAAACATCATCTTTGTATTTTCCTGGGCAGAAGATTGGAGCACTTTAAATACGTATATTGACAAGCCATATTGGATTTATGGCCCTTCTACCTAAGGTTTGGATAGATGCCCAACCTTTAGTAGTCTTAGCCATCTGGAGCTGAATTGATAATTGTAGAAATGAAAAAAGAAACTTCTCTGCATAAAAGACATTTCTTGTTAATTTCAGGCACAAAAGTCAGTGTGCTTTGCTCCACAGAACAGATGATCTGCCCTTAGGCAAGATTACTGGTATAAAAATGGTCAATAGATCAAAGAAGGGACATAATGGCATTATAAATAATGACAACAGAAAGAAAAGATAGGAAGAAGAAACCCCATTCAATACCATGGCTGACTGGACATTTAATATAGGCTCAAGGATTAATGAGTTTGCCTGTGGCCATCCAATAACTGATAAGAATGCCTGGTTAGGATTGAATGCTGATTCTTAAATTATTCGTCTTCCCACTGAACCATCATGAAGAGAGTAGTAGCCATGCCCACTCCATAGGAGCATAGGTTGATTTTAGGGTAGGGGTTTGAGACTTGAGGAGGGGAAAGACTTGGTACAAACAATTTTTCCAGAGTATTATTCAAACGGTCACATGCAAAATTTACTGGAGTAGGGAAAATGTATCATAGGAAGAGACATTTTTGGAACATAATTAGAATAGTAAGAGTGGTGTCAAGTGATTTGGAAGGCCAAAAAAAAGTAGATCTAAAGAAAAGGAAAATTTTGAGGCCAGTGATAGTGCTATCACAGAGAATCAAAGACTGTTAGAGACACTGAGAAGCACCTTTGAGTTCAGTTCTTTAGGAACTGAGGAAACTGAAACTTGGCCTGAGATCATAAACAACTTAGTTAAGTCCTTTTCTAATCCCCAAGCCAGCCTTTTTCCCACTCCTAACTTTTGCTCTCTGTGGGCTATACTACTCATTTTTAAAATCAAACTTACATGGCAGATATTAAATCAGTACTCCTGAGTTTCTAATCCACCTCCATTGCTGCCTTCACAGGCACTTGGACAGCAGTGACAGTGTCTTCACTGTCCAGTATCTCTGTGACTGAAGGATTGCCTTATTGTATCACAGATTTCCCCAGAGGCATGTCTTTTGTTGTGGTGTCCACCCCAACGTCTTGCTATGTTGGATGTAGAATGTTATAATAATGCACTTAGACTTATCTACATTAAATATTTAAGGAATACCTCTTCCACACAGTCCATTACAGGACAGCTGTTCATGTATTCTATGGTAGCTGTTTATTAGGAAAAATCTTGCTTAGGATGTTTTCATTGACCTGTTTATCAATACTGCTTGGGTTTGTTACATTTTCTTCTTTTATAGTTCAAATCTTATTGTACTTTTTTAGACTTAAGAATGACAGCTTGGTAAGGACTTTTGAGTATCATCTTAGTCATACCTTCTTATTTTTCATGTGAAAAAGACAATGGCCCCAAGAACCTGGAACTTTTTAAAAGTCATCATGAGTTAGTGACAGTTAAATAGTGTGTGACTTCACCAGCAGTCTCATAAATGAAATGGAGATGATTCCAGTTCTGTCTACCTCAAATATGAAGATTAGTGAGTCTTTAGAAAATCATGCAAAAATAAAAATATTACCATTGTCAAGGCTTTTATTTTGAGGCAAAGCAGTATTCTTTGAAATTGAATAAAAACATAAGCCTTCAGAGTAGGAACACTCATTATTGTATAACTTTCTATCCATTAGGTTATAAATGCCTTTATACTTAGAGATTAGTTCAATTGTTGATATAGTATTTTACATATAGGGAAATTAAAGTTGCACGCGTTAGCAGAGCCCAAACTCAGAATTGCCAAAAAGCCCCTTTACAGTGCTTTTCATAACACAGCATCTTGTGCACAGCAAGAACTGTTTGCAGTCTGGGCAGCAGGCACAAGAGTGCTTACATCACCATGAGATTCTTTCCATGGAGAAACATTATGATTGATTGAGAGCAGAATCAAGAATTGTCTTTTGTCTTCAGTGCTCCAGTTTTCTGTGGTATATTCTGGTAGGGTATTAAACAACTCCTTTTGAGTCACTGTTTAAAATCAGTAGACAGTTTTTCCTGTTTATATTTGAAGCTAATGTGTACTTTTCTTCTTGATCCCCCCCCCCCCCCATTTAAGCTTTTCTTGTCCTTTAGAGTGTCATTATGCTCAGGGAAAGTATATAGATCAAAATACTTTAAAATGTTATCCATTTTGCATGGTAGCAGCCACTGTGGCTGGGGAGTTGCCACACTAGAGGAGGGGCAGGTATCCCTATCTGGGATGTACATGCAGTAGTATAGTCTGAAAATGAGCATTGCTCTGGTAGGTCTGTTTCTAGTTAGACAGATGCCTAATCTTCCCAATATCTGGCTTTTTTTATTTTTAAGAGTAGGAATTTGAGGGAAAGAAAGCTTCTTTCTATGTGAGACAGAGGAGGTCATGGTAAAGTGGATTGCCCATCAATCCCACTTTTCAAGGGTGTTTTATTGAATAAAGCCACAAGATGAGGTAGGTTCAAGGTGGGACAGAACTGTAATCAGTCAACAAGATTATAGCTATAGTCACTGAGGTAACATTGATCCAGTGGGAAATCACAAGGTGGGTATGAGGTGGGACAAAACGAGGGTCATCCAATAAGATTACAACAAGGATAGTTGCATGGGTTTTAATGATTAAATGGGTATCAAATTAAAAAGCACACCTAGGAAGCACACATGAGATGGACAAGGACTTCTTTGGAAGAGTTAAGGAGGCTTGATCCTCTGCCCCAAGTGATTGATGCCTACTTAGAATATCAATCACTGTTTGTCATTCCTAGGGGAATTATGTGGGTGAGTAGTTCTTTTTAAGTTTGGCCTTCAGTAAATGCACCTCTAGCTACAATTGTCTTCTGCATTGACCTTTCCAGGACCAGACCCTCTTGACTGCCTACAATATTTCTGCCTAATTTAGCTATCCATAATCCCTCCTCTGAAGAAGTACCCCTAATTTCTGTGAGAGGGTTAAGGGTTGAAGACTGATCTGGCTACTTCCAGCCGAGGAGGGCCTACTTGTGATTGACAGACAGAGATATTCCACAGAGGACCTATCTAGTAGACACTAGATGTTCTTGTCTTGGGCAGATGTACAGCTTAGTCTGGAAGAAACAAGGTCACAGAAACAATTAAGCATACCATGGCCAAATAATAAGATCAACAGGGTAATTATAAATATTACCAACCAAGTTTTCTACTGGGAGGAGCTGGTAATAACTTTCTGTAAAGAGGATAAGGAAAAGATCCAAGGAATTTCAGAACCTGACACTGACACCGAGCTTTGTAGGGAAGGTGTTTTATATTCTCTTTCATCTTATTTTGCACCAAATAGCTTAATGAAATTGAATTCAATATGGCTTTATGTATGAAATGTGCTTAATTTGGAAACATTAGAAATAGTCCTAATAATTTTTCTTCTTTTTTTTTTTTAATGCAACAGAAAATGCCCCAAAAATAATAGAGGACGTCGACAGAAGCAAAACTTAGGTCATTTTACTTCAGATACATCATCTAGAATGGTTTAAACTGATGACTTTTATATGTACACTGACCATGTGATATACACTTATTATGTCTTTTTTTAAAGAATGGAAATATTTATTTCAGAGGCCTTATTTTTGGACATTTTTAGTGTAGTACTGTCGGCTCGTATTTAGAATATTCAACTACAACAGTTTTGGACTGTTTAGTAGTCTTTGTTTTATGGTTTTAAATACAAAAATTGATTTCACAAATTTGTACCACATGGTAATTCTAAGATTTGTTCCTTACCCATGAAATTAATATTTTTGCAAAAATGGACCCACTCACAAATGGTTATAAAGTCATACTTCTTCCACAGTGACAACAGCAAATGACCAAGCATGAACTAAAGGTAAAGATGTTTACAGATTACTTTTCTTACACATAAAAAAAATCTAGAAGACACTGTGTTTAAATAGATATTTAAATGTTTTTGAGATTTAGTATCTGATTTTTTTAGACACTGCGTACCGCATGAACTACAAAGCTGTGTGTGTTAGATGTAAAATATTTATAAAATGAATGGACTGGAATTTCGTTATTCCTCACTTTGAAAAAATAATACTGATAATTTGAAAAAGAACCTGGTAGTAGCGATGGAACAGATCATTGAAAAGTAGATTTAGATATTGTCAAAATAGGCTTTTTAACACAGGAACTGGAATAAAGCCTTGTATCAGTTACACTACTTTAATACACATTCATTTTTAAACAAAATATTTGTTTTAACATAAATAAAAAAAATTGTATCAGTGTTTGTGAATACAATGCAAAAATTGTTAATGATTGGTGCTCTTAAAGTGAGCTTAAAAATGACCTAAGACCTCTATCTGAATTTGTCTTGTAATAATAGCTATATTAATAGATTGTTGGTGTTTAAAGGTCTGACGTGTGAGTAGAATGTATTGAGCTATTTAATGTGTAGTTTAGATACTCAAAATTATGCATGTAGAATTTACAAAATATGTTCAAAATTAAATATTAATTTTAATATTTTGTTTGGAAAAGCATGTTATAATATAATGTTTTCACTATATGACCTGTTTTGGTGTGGTTATTTACTTTATTCTTTAATACTGATGTATCAGAATATATAATAGATGAATTTAATAGAAAAAGCAGATTGTATTTCCAAATTATTGAAAGACAAAAGCTTTACCCAGTAGTTAGAATTTGTTACTTGGCTCCTAGCCTTAAGTAAGGCAGGTTCAGTGAACTTTTTTAAAAAGCTTTTATCTACTCCCACACAGTCTTATTTGAGTCCCTTAGTCAATCAGCAAGCATGTTTGGAACAGTCCCCTGTGCTTTGCGAGGGCTCATATTGCAGAACAGTCACGTATGGGTATTTGTAGTTATAAATACTTGACCATTCTCCAGGGGCGGGGTTTCCAACCCTTACAGCAACTCTGTTGCTTGTTATCAAGCTGGTTTTTTGCTCCAGCTGCCAGAATTAATTGCAGTAGGACGCCTCTTACTGAAAAATAAAATGGAACACAACAGGTCTGCTTCAAATGCTGATAGAATCCACCAAAATCGTCTGTCGAGTGTCTCTGAAGATGAAGACCAAGATGCTGCTCTTACTATTGTCACTGTGCTGGACAAAGTTGCTACCATTGTGGACAGTGTGCAGGCAAGCCAGAAGAGAATAGAAGAGAGACATAGGGAAATGGAAAATGCCATAAAATCTGTGCAGATTGACCTGCTGAAGCTTTCACAGTCACACAGCAATACAAGCTATGTCATTAACAAGCTGTTTGAGAAAACTCGAAAAGTCAGTGCTCACATTAGAGATGTGAAAGCCCGAGTGGAGAACCAACAAGTTCGTGTGACAAAAGTTGAAACCAAACAAGAGGAAATAATGAAGAAAAACAAATTCCGTGTTGTAATATTCCAGGTAAGCTTGCATTAATGTTCAACTTGCTTGCTCTAATCTCTTGGATCCTTTAGTTGCCAGCATGTCCTATTAGAGGTTTCTTATGTCACTTCTTAGCCATTGTATATATAATGTAGTAGAGTTCTGGATCAGCACAGACCTCATGGTAAAATCATTTCTACATTAATTAATGTACTATCATATCAATATTTTTAACTTCTCAAGCATTTTATGTAATATGAACTGTGGCTAATACTGAAGGCTATTTCTTGCCTTTGAAACTTAATATTGGTAAGGCTCTTTCACCATGTTAGCCTTAGTGTAGTGTGCATGATGTCCTCTCATAGAGAATGTTAGCCCTAGAAGAGACCTAAGACATCTCTAGTTTAAAACTCCGTGTGGTTGCATGAAAGCTAGGAGGGTTGCTTCCCTGCTATGCCTTGAGATCCTGCAAAACTACAAAAACAGAAATACTGGCAACTAATACACTTAGAAACATGTTTATTCTAATTGTAAAGAGTCTGGAAAGTCCAACGAGTAAAATATAAATGATTAAGAATGTTATTTGTTTAATGGAATTTTTGCTTATCAGCCATAATAATAGGAACAGCTGTTTCTTTAAGGAGCAATCGGGATTTAAACATACTATTACAGTATTACATTAATATAGATACAGAAGTTACATAAATAATTCCTTATTTGATTGCAGATTCTTTTTATTTAGCTGATTTAACAATGTCATTTTTATGTGGCAGTGTGTATTGAGTTAAGTTCCTATAATGCTGTGCTCACATTTTAAAAAATGGAAATGTATCAATTGCAGATACAAAATATCTACAATATATTTTATAAACTCTTACAAATTAGAGGAATTGAACTCTTCTCCCAGCATAAAAAAACTCAAAGCAAAAAAAAACCAAAAAACAAAAAACAAGTGAAGTTAGATGATACTCACAACTTAAAGGTAGGAGAAAGGAAGTATTTTAGTGTTTTGCTGGAAGAAATATTAATTAATATAAAGTAGTTGTACTAAGTGTGAGTTTTACTGTGTTATAAACCTTAAAAATCTGCAAATCTTACCCAAACTTTTTGTGTTCTAAAAATAAGATCCTCAGTGGATTAAAGTGCAGGCACCGAGGCCTTGGGTTCAATCCCTGGGCCTGCCATGCTAGCCCCACTGCCCAGGACATGCTGAGACAGCAGTTGACACTGGGTATGGTGGTGTACGCCTGTAAGCCCAGTTCTTGGGAGGCTGTAAACAGGAGGATCACTACGAGTTCAATCTAGTCATGACCCTGAACACACTGTAGACCCTTCCCTAGAATAGTGAAAAAGTAAAAATAAGATCAGGACTGTGTGCAACGATGTTCAGTAGTGGATATATAAAGTGTTATCACAACTGTATTTTTAAAATGGATGCCTGTGTGCATGGGGGAGAACTCTGCAAGAATAAGAATAGAATAGAAACACAGGTGGATTATGTAGGGAAATACTGGGAACTCCTAAAGATGTCATCTGTAAGCACCCAGAGTGTTCTGTACCCATTAGGCATTTTTCTGTAGTCTTTGTTGACTGACAGAGTTACACTGGGATGGTAAAGTGGCATCTTGGTTCTATTTTAAAGTGCTTGCAGTTGTTTAGAAAAAAGAATAGAGAAGGAGAGAGTGTGGTGCTATATCAAAGGTGGACAGAATGGAGTATAACTCTAGAAGCCCTTTACCATTTTCCTTTCCTTCCAAGTCCCTTGAGACCCATTTCCTGCCTTAAAAAAATCTCACCATACTTTCAGAGGCTCGTTTAGTGTTAGGGTATGTTGTGGGGGATCTAGATTTGGTATTAGAGAATATAGTTTTGGCTCATTTTCCAAGTGGATTAGTAATAGTGAATGTTTTTCGACCTCCATTTATGTGTGGCGTGCCAGGAACACAGTGGCATTCAGCATAGCTCCCGAGGACATTTCTGCCAGGCAGTGGACCAGGTGTCAGTCACAGCTTATAAAAGCTACAGCACAAGCACTTCTGAGAGTTTTGTTTGTCCACTGATACAATTTTTTGAGATTAAAATACTTTTATTTTTACTTTCTGTAACTTTCTGGTAATTTTTCCTGTCTTTAAGCTCCTGTAATAAAAGAAACTGATAAATACTAGTTTAGGACAGATTTCTTTCCTTATAAGGTGTCAAGCCATGAAGATTCTGTGAAATTACATTGTTGAAAATAGTGCAGCAATTTGCCAAAAGGCAATTGTTGCATTTTATAAACGTGGATAAAGGCATATGGCAGTGGACAGAAAACTGGAACACTTATGGTATTCACATGGTTATTCTTAGCACTTAAAAATAGTTGTAATTACCGTAGTTCATTTGTATACATGGGTATGTGGAGATTTTCCCTTCTTCTAAAATTATCTTGTAACTGAGCTGTTAACCTATGGTACAGTTTTTTTTTTTCCATTTGAATTTTTCCTGCAAAAGGCCTGAGTATATCTTTTCACTGTAATATTTGTTTTTTTATCTTTTAGAGACAAGGTCTCACTGTGCAGTTCAGGCTGGCCTTGGTCTCACTTTGTAGCCCAGGATGGTTTTGAACTTGCAGAAATCGTTCTGTCTCAACCTCCCAAATGCTAGGGTTATAGGCATGTACACCATGCCCAACTTTGGCTGTAATCTTTATTGGTATTTTGTTTCCTCTAATTGTTTAAAAATAATTAGTATTTATAAGCCAGTTATGTTTTTCTTTGAATACACTTTCATCTCGATGATCTCTCTTTGTCAGTCCTATGAGCCACACATTATATTGTGCCTTCCTGTAATTTTGGTCATTAACTACTAGTATCTGGTTACTGAGTGAGCTGTTTTGCCATGCCCTAATAGTAAGTCCCAGACTTCTATGTGTCTAAAAATTCCCAGCTATATTACTTTACTATTTGGTCAAGTGCACTTAACTCCTCCCCGCTGTATTCATTCTGTTACAAAAGTGACATTTTTTTACCTGAAACTTTACAAATATACTTAGGAATCAACTCCAGTTAAACCCAATAATCTTCAATTATGATCAGAGTATATTCACCATTCAATTATTGCTGACTTATAGGAATTGGAACAATGGATCTCTAGAGCACGTACTTTTTCTGACTCCACTTTGGTGTGCTTTTTTTTAGCCTGATTTGGTAGTAATTGTTGTACAGTGGAAGAGAAGGATGTATGCTTTGTGAGTTAAGCTATATATGATGTCTTTACAGCAATCTCAAGATAGTTTTTTTCCCTACCAAGAAGTAATTACTTTAGGGCTCCTTCCTTTTCTAATTATTCCTTCTCAGGCCAGACCAACCCACACTGCATTGCTGAAGCTGTTCCCCCCACCCCCTGCAGCTGTCAGGAAAGGAGAGGAATAATTTTACTGCCTCTTAACTGATTCATCAGACAGCTATGAGACACCCACCTCTGCCTTTTTAGTTCACAGACATTCCAGTCCTGTCACCAGAGAATTTAACTTTAAATAAATATCCAAAGAAATAAGGTTCCAGGGATGCCTTCTTGACTATCGGGCTGATATTTTAGAAGTGTAAGTGTATTTTTGTATACATTATTGAATAGTCATAATGTGGATCTCAAGTAGAACACAATTTCTTTTAGAAATTTTAATTCGTGGTTCAGTTAAAAAACCTCATGATCCTTACAGTTGGGATTGTTTGGTTTTATAAATATTGGAATTGGGAGCTGGGGAGATGGCTCAGTGGAATAAGCACTTCCCTGGCAAGCGCCAGGGCCCAAGTTCAATCTCTGGTTCTGCCAAAAAAAAAAAAAAAAAGAAATATCTGAATAGTAAGCCATCTTCCTTTATACCCATGCTCTGGCCTGGCTTCAAGGCCACCATTGTCTGTTGTTTTCTCCCTTCAGCTTTCATCTTTAATCTTTGGGTATGTGACAGAGTTGTTGGACCTTTCCCTCTCTTCTTAAAATTGCTTCCTGTTCAATCTCTGGCAGTGCTGCATTCTTCTGTTCTTTTTTTTTCTGCTTTGTGGTTGACGTTTCTCCTTTCTTAACTCTTTTTTATCTCTTCCTTCTTATCTTCAAGCCCTGAATCCATGATCACCAGCATGAGGCTTCAAAATATTTACCTTTAGGGTAACTTGGTAAGAAGTCTTAGTTTGACCTGAAGTTATTTGGTGGTAGGACCTGACCTGAAATAGCATGAGGTTATATATACAGCCTATCCCACCTCAGTGTAAGTATTCATATTTTTTGCTGTAGAAATGTTTTTTCGTAAGATTTCACTGGGGTCACATGTTTGTAGTGCACATTATTTTTACAAAAATCCAGAATATTTTGAATTTTGAAACATGCCTTGTCTTTAAGGAATGTCTTAGCGATTTCTGCTATCCTCATGACTTTTATTCTCATTTCTACATAAATGACTCTGAAATTTATATCACTAGCACACTCATGTGCTTAACCTATCCCACCCCATCTCTACTGCATGTCCAATGGGTGTTTCAAAGACAGGCTGAGATCTTGCCTTTCCCCACTAATCTCTCCCTCCTGCTGTCATTATCTTAGTTATCTTTAGCAAATCCTGTAGCTTCTCACCTTACCTTGCCCCTATAGCTTGTTTTTAAGAGAGTCATCCTTATGCAGTGTCAGATCACCTCAAAATCTTTAAAAATCATTCTGTTGTACTCAGAATGGGACTTGAGTATCTTTTGTATTGGACACAGAGCCCTTTGTAACATGGCCCATGTGCTTTCTCTCTCATCCTTCTTCTTTCCCTTGCTCCTTAGTAACTCTGTTTTAGCCACACTGCCTCTTCAGTATCTCCCTTTTCTTCCTGAACAGCCTTCAGGTCTAGGCTTAGAAGTCACCTTATTAAGCATTTCTGTCCATTTCTAAATAGTACTTCTATTCAGTGACAGTACTCCTGTCACTGAATATCCCCTTCCTGCTTCTTACACGTTAGCATTCATTGCCAGACAATCTTCTATGTATTTCACATATTTGTGTCTCTGCCTCTCCAAGAAACAATGACCTCTTTCACTTATTTTTTTTAAATAAAATTTCTGCGTTCCTGTGATATTGAGTAATGTATGATCGTAGCTAGCTTCCTGTTTGTTGAAGGCATAAGCTTTTTATTTAATCCAATAGTAATGGGAGTAAATAAAAATTTATCTATTTGATTAATCTGTCTCTGCTTTGAGAAATGTAACATCGCTGTAGGCCCAAAGAACAGACACATAAGTAAGTATAATTCTAGTTCAATTCAAACTGCAGTCACTTGCAGTGGTGCAAATGTGTTGCTTTGGTATAAATTGGAGACATCAGTCACCTGGGGAATTCTGGGCATTTGAAATTGATGCTTGATGAAGGGCACCATTTAAAGTCGGAGAGAGGAGGGTCTAATGGAGGTGTCTAACAGAGACCTTACAGGGAGTGAAAACATTTTATGCTTGGCACTGAATGGTAGCTAGGCTAGTGAAGAGGGAAAATGGGTCAGGCTGACTAGAGAGATTCTTAGCAAACTCCAGAATATGAATTCTCCCCTACAAGTATGGAGGAATCTCCAGAAAGTTTTGAAGGATGTGATCAGGACTATACTTCAACTATTCTTCAGAAAATAGATAGGTGATATTCTAGAAGTAGAGGTACCAGTAAACAGTTATTTATGTACTTCAGGCCTGAAGTGATAAGAATCTCAGTTATGATATTGGTAGAAGAGAGAGGAGGAAACATGTGTTACTAAGTAAATGTTTTTGTTAGGGCTTGGTGACCAGTTGAGTGTAGCATGAATAGGTGAAGAAATACTAAGGATGGTGACTCTGGGGTTTCTATATGTGTGTGGTACCTGGGTGGTTATGGGTACAGAGCGATACAGGAGAAGAAGTAAAAGTGGGGAGGATGATGAGTGTGCCATGATGTTTGGAATTGCTGTGTTTGAGGTGCTTATACACACAGGTGGGATGCACCCATTATTTTTGTGTGTCTTCATCTTAGAAGAGGTGATGAGGTGTAGATGAAGAGTTCATGAGGAAAAGGTCATGGAGAAGGAAGACCTGGGAAATTGCAGCCATTTCAGAAGCAGAAGCAGGCAGATGATAAATAGCCCATGGAGAAAGTTTACAGCATGTGGCCAGCAGGTCCAAGAGCTGTTCTATACTGCAAACAAAGTACTCACCTGCTCTACTTTTCTTTTCTTTAGGAAGAGCTTCGATGTCCGACATCCCTGTCCATTGTCAAAGACAGAAACCTCACCGAGAATCAGGAGGAAGAAGACAGTGTCTTTGATCCTCCTATAGAGCTCTCTTCTGACGAGGAATATTATGTTGAAGAAAGCAGATCTGCCAAGTTTAGAAAGTCAGGCAAGGAGAGCATCGATCACATCAAAAAGGCATTTTCCAAAGAAAACATGCAGAAGACAAGGCAGAATTTTGACAAGAAAGTGAACAGAATTAGAACAAGAATAGTGACGCCTGAGAGGAGAGAGAGGTTGAGGCAGTCAGGAGAGAGGCTGAGGCAGTCAGGAGAGAGGCTGCGGCAGTCAGGGGAAAGATTGAAGAAATCTATTTCTAGTGCTGCTCCTTCAAAGGAAGCTTTTAAGATGAGCAGCCTTAGGAAGGCCAAGGACCGAACTGTGGCTGAAGGTCAGGAAGCAGGCAGGGAGATGGGCGTGGACATGGTTGCCCGGAGCCCATCTCTAGTTCCCATCCCTGAGCTCCATACTGATGAGCTCAGTGAAACAGAGCAGGAGGAAGCCAGGGCAGGGTATGTGGCCCAAGAAGGAGGGGAGATCTCAACCCCTGAGCCTTTAAAGGTTACCTTTAAACCTCAGGTGAGAGTAGAGGATGATGAATCACTTTTGTTAGATTTAAAGCAGTCCTCATAAGGAAGAATTAAGTAAAAAGGTTTAGTCATGGGGTTTTAGTTTGTGTAGTATGGTTATTTACATTTATTTATATGCTGTGTAGGAAAATTGTGATATGAGTGTATCATTTCTTACATTTAAAATCTTGACTACCATATAAATATTATATACATTTTCTTGGAAATTCTTTATTTTTCGTGAGCATATATGATAGTAAGTAGCAGCCTTTTCCCTCTCCTGTCATCTATCTTTGTGGCAGCATGTAGTCCTAGCATAACTTTATTAATAGTGAGACACGTCCCAAGTCAGCTGCTTATCCTTACCCATAGCAGTGTGGTGGCTTTGCCTCCTCTGCCCTCCTTGGAGGCAATGTCACATGGTCCAGAAAAGCAAGCAAATCCTTAGAGAAAGGAACTGCTCTGGGCTTTCAACCACACCTTCTGAGTAAGCCCTGAGCACCAGGCAGTAAGGGCCTAGGTTGGACAAAAAATAAAATCAGTCTTCTTAAATATTTTCTTAGAAGCAAGTATATAAAATAAATGTTTGAATAACAAATTTTTCATCAAAGACTACAACCAGTGGGGCCTGTAAAATAGCTCAGTGGTCTGAAGCGCCTGCTTAGGCAAATGCACAGGGACTGCGGTTCCATCCCCAGCACCATGTGCCACACCAGCCCTGGCCTAGAGTAAGCTGAGGTGGCCACAAAAAAAATAAATAAATAAAGACTACAATCAAACTTTAGGTTTTGCATGTCTCTTCAAATGTTCCTTGGAAAATACTTTTCTTTTAAAGAAGGGTCTACAGGGTGTTCAGGGTCTCATGACTAGATCAGTATCATAATGATTCTCCTGTTTACAGCCTCCCAGGTTCTGAGATTACAGGCTCGGGCCACCATGTCCAGTCTCAATTGCTGACTCAGTGTGCCCCCGGGGGTGGAACTGGCAGAGCAGGCCCAGGGATTGAGTCCCCAGCCCTTGCACCTGCTTGCAGGTGCTTTAATCTGCTGAGCTAGTTGACTGGCCCTGGAAGATACTTTTCTAATTTTCTTTTGCTTTTAGATTTGTGGTGGACCATAGTAGCAACTTTTGAAGTATGAGGCATAAGACTGGCTCTGTTATCAATTACCTTGCTTTCTTTCCCCTTTTTTCTTTTTCTTTTTAAAGGGATTGGACACAAGTCCTTCACATTGAGCTTCATACATTCTTCATACATACACTTCCCCCACTCTCCCCTTTTTAATTTTTTTGAGACAGGGTTTTGCTCTGTAGTTCAGGCTAGTCTTCAACTCACTCTGTAGCCCAGGCTGGCCTTGAATTTGCAGCAGTACTGCCTTAGCCTCCTGAGTGCTGGGATTATAAACAGGCCTGACCCTTTAGTCCTTCTTGAGATAGTCTGTTTCTTCCTAAATTACCTACGCTAGGTTTGAGTGAAATCCTTCTGCATCAGCTTTCCTGTAGCTGGGATTACAAGACTGTGCCACTATGTGTGGTTGTCTGGTGGTCTTTGTAAAGTCTTTTGTGTTGTAGTGGGCTTGGAAATGACCTCCAGCATTTCTGTTTTCCAGAGTGAAGTCTTTGTGGGCCAGCTGTACAATACAGTGTTTATGGGTGTTCATTCCTCGTAGCTGCTTTGACTCTTAACTAAGATTGCTCTTAGTTAACAGCTAAGAGTTAACCCTGTTAACTTTGTATTCCAAAGAAAGAAATGGTCACATAAGGTTTATGTTTCTAGTACATTTAAATCTTTTTTGTTTGTTTACCTATGGAAGAAATGATTGAACTGTTGAATTTGATCATAACCAGCTATTCCATTTTTCAGACTTTCAAATCAGTTTTGGGCCATCCTGTAATAACTAAAAATAAATACATAAATACACAGGCACACAAAAAGTATTTAACTTGGTTGTCCAGATGTTTGAGTTTAGGAGTTTGGCTCAGTATTACTTTCTCTTCTAAATACATAAAATTGAAAACTAAAATGTGTGCCATATTGAACAAAATATTGAAAAAAATAATTCTAAAAAAACATTATTTCATAGCTTAGGAAGAGCTTGGATGCCTAGTCACACATATTTCTTTAAGAATCATAATAACTTTGAATTTATTACAAATGTTAATGCCCTATATATATTTTTATTAATGCAAACAGCAATATGCAAATGAGGTCTTATACTGTGACTGTTTATAGTAGATATGTTCCAGATTAGAAAATAAAGAAGAAAAACATTTGGGCTAATTTTTCTGACACATTACTGTGAAGAATTTTTGCTTATTGACCCATTTAATAAGCAAACTTGATATTTTATGGGACATTTTCCATATAGGTATGTTTGAATTTTGATGAGAAAAAAGTTGTAATCTTGTCAGCTCTTCATTGTGATAGATTTTGTACAAACCCAGAAGACTGAAATGGTTGCAAGTCCCTAGAAGTTCATTGGACCCCTGTCCTGCTTTTTTGCTGCTAAGATTTTCCATCTGTGTCACTTCTGTCTCTTGACATTTCTTCCCATATAGGACATCTCTGAATTCCACATTCAGAATCTCTTTTGCTTTTTTTTCTTAGTGTAAAGAAAATGGCTGCAAAGTCACACATCCCACTTAATGTAAGGTTAATTCTAGTCAGCATCCTTTATTTTAAAAGTTTCAGACAACACTGAACAGATTATGTGCTCATCTGTGTTTTAGAAATTATGCACACCAGACTTTGACAATTTATTCAAATGAAACTAGTAGCAGGATGTATTCCCGCCCCCACTATGAGCAGAACAATGCAACACTCACACACAGACACCATGGTGCCTACTCTGAAGCTCTCCACAGAGTAGACGAGTCACTCTCCTTCATGCTTTGTTCAAGTTGCTCTCCTAAGTTGGTAGGAGCCTGTTCCTGGCTCACAGGTTACAGATGTAGGGCAAATATGTAACAGTGAGAAAGGCATGTGTGTTCAGCATGCTGTGTGTGTGTATGTATGTGTACCTCCCCATAAACAAATGTATATAAATGAAAAATGGAAACCATTTCTACTTCATTCTTTGTTGTCCATGTACATGAATGGGTTGAGTTTAAAAGTTGCGATTCTGTCAGCTAAAAAAGCACAGGTCATGTTATTTGGAACAGTCCATTGTACAGTTCTGTTATGAAATCACTGGACTTCTGAAACAGGATTTCTAAAACTTCTGTTATTGAACCTTGCTAAGAAAATTTACAGGTAACACCCTCCAGAAACCATCATGTTTTCATCTGTAATTCTTGAGTTTGAGCTATGCTGATCTGTAGCAAATGAAAAATGTAAAAACTTCATGCTGTGTTTTGGGTAGTCCTTGTGACCATCTCTTGACTTATGTCATATACGAGGATTTATAGCCCCCCTTCGTGGGTCTGAACTTGTCAGTCTGTTTCATAAGTAGTGGCTAGGACATGTAGGGTAACTACTGCTTCACAGTGAGTCTCCTATGACAGAAAAGGGTGCAGAATATTCTTGGGTTTTGAATACACTTCGGACATCTTCCTAAAATCAGCTGTGTTACCAGCAAGCCTTCCCCACTGTGCTCAGCCACATGATAAGCCACATGGCTTATGCTGTGCGTCTGCTGGGATGACTGCTTTTCCTTTCATTCTGGGAGATGACTTTTCCTTTTTTTAGCTTCCTAGTCGTCTCCTAGGATGGACATAATTAATCACTCTCTGTATTCTGTATGTATAGCATATTTATATGCCAGATTCTGTATAATGCACTGACAACTCAAAGATGAACAAAAGATTTCCTTTGTACCCTTCCAGCCTTTATCTCAAGCTTGCATATCTGGGAGACTCAAGCTAAACTTCAGCAAAGTAGCTAGTGCTATATATAAGATGATGGATGTAGAATTGAAAGCTGTTTATGTAACATTTTGATCATACATCTGTCCAAGCATGTGCAGTGCATTATAGTTTATTTATGTAACTTCTAACTAGACTCTGCTGCTTTAAAAAAATCTTTTATTGATTTATTTATTTGGTACAGCATCTCGCTATGCAGCTCAGACTCATAGTGATGCTCGTGTCTCAGCCTCCCCAGTGCTGGAATTACAAGTGTGTGCCACCATGCCTGGTTTTGGTGGCCGGACTGGCATGTGTCACCAGAGATTAAACCTGGGTCTTTGAGCTTGCCAGGGCAGTGCTTAGATTGCTGAGCTACCTCCCCAGACCTAGACTCTGCTTCTTAAGGGCAGGAACTGTGATTTACTCAACTTTGAGTCACCAATATTTGGACACTTCTGGTCCTGGCTGTCTGTTACGGATCCAAAGATGAGAGATGTGGTCCCTGTGCTAAGGAACTCTTCCCCTTGTGGCAGAAATGATTTTCATTCAGACTCAACAAAGGGTAATGGGGGAGAAAAAGGAAGGACAATAATCTGGGGAAAAACTCCATGAAAACTAGGCTAAATATTTAGTGGCATTTGAAGGCCAACCACCAGTCAGATAACATGGAGTCCAATGCAAGATGCAACTTAGACTGTATGGTTTTGTTTTATATTAAAGGCTATAGAATGCCATGGGGAGAATTTTAAGCTGAGGAGTGCCATGAAGAATGTTTCAGAAAGGATACTTCTTTAACCGACCAGTTAACACCATACGTGCCAGAGAGGATTACCTGAAATAAAGCAGTAACTTGAGCTGTGGAAGGGGAAAACATGGTTATGGGTTATGATGGGGAGACCAGAATTGCCAGGCTTTTGATGTAGGCAGATGCTGTGCCTATTGCTGCAACAGAAAATATAGGATTCTCTACCATTTGCTGACAGCCTTGTTTATCACCCCTTGGTGAGGCTTGAGGAAGGAACACAAGGGAACTGTGCCCATGCCTTGTAGCTACCATGCTAGAGCTCTGTGAGTTATGGTAACTCCCACCACTGCTTACAGATAGACCTGCTTCCAGGAGCTCTCTTCTGGACTTTAGCTCTCTCCCTGCCCCACCAGCACTGCAAAGTCCTTGAAAAGCAGAACAGCTTTGCAGGGCAAAGGGTATTGGGAGCTTCTGTCCCTTCTATCTTTGCCCAAGGCCAGAGTTCTCTTTGCTCATTGTGTGGTGTAAAGAAAAGCTGCACCTTATTCTTGGAATGGTTTGTTTTTTTTCCTCATCTCATTTATTGTTTGGCATCTGAGGAATTCAGCCAAATTTTGTTTGTATTTTGTTTTAGTTAACACAATAAAAGCTGCTGTAACTTGCTCCTTGGCCAAGGCCAGTTGCCTAGATACATGTGGCTATTCAAATTAGCTGCTGAGAGCTCCAGCTCACCTTGCGCTGAGCTTGGTGATCCTCCTGGTCAGTCATATTGGATATAAGTAGTGGCATCAAAATACATCATGGTCTCAAGATGGATTTGATGTAGTATAGTCTTCAGCATTATGGTGATGGAGACTTCACATAAAGATTGTCAGCAAGTGGAGACTGAGATGTTTTATTACAGGCAGGTGTCCAGTAGATCCCAAATGTATGCTATCCGGTAAGTTATGATGGTGAAGATGCTTAGACCCAAAAGAGGAGATCAGGTCTTCTGTCTCTGGAGACCTGCACTCCTTGGTGTGGCAGGCATCAGACCTTCCATGTCATCAACAGTAGGCCCACAGCCCTGCCTCATATACTTATCCATCAAGGGGCAGTAGGAATGGAAGTCTTTATTGCCTTTAACTCAAGTGGGCAGTAACAAAGAGGTCCCTGGGCCAGAAAATTCACCACACTTGCGTGTAGGGTCTAATGTAAAGGCGTGCTTTGTATTTTCATGGCCTAATGTGAAAGAGCTCAGTGAACTAGACAGCTGCTACTTCTGAGGCCTATTTTGAACATACTGAGTTCAAGTTCTAATCTTCAGGCAAGTTGGAAATTCCAGAACAGAGTGTGATACATACCTGTTAAATTGTAGATAAATGGTAAGATATGGTTTATTGAGAAAATTCAGGCAATTCAAAGGAAAGTGCAGATTTAAAAAAAAAATTACAGCAGTGGGGATTAAACTCAAGCCTTTGTACTAAGCTACAAAGCTAGTGCTTTTTATTTTTCATTTTTTATTTTGAGACATTTTCTCAATCACTGAGTTGCCCAGGCTGGGTTTGAATTAAGGACCCTCCTGTCTCGTCCTCCCAGAGTCTGAGATGATAGGTATACCATCATGACTGTAATAATTGCCTAACTTCCAGTTTTGGCTGTTCTTCTGAACAGTTGTTCTTGGGCTATACTTTCATGAATAATTTTTTCCTGATTAGTCTGTAATTTTATCAGTACTTTGAAAAGGAGAGTTTTCTATGCAACAGTGGTTTCCAACCCCTTATTTAATTGACTTCAATAGGAACATGACATACTGTTCAAAGCAGGAATTTTGAACTATGGTGAGCCTCACAGTCTAGGATCTGGTTAAATTTCTTGCTATGAGTCTAAACAGGTATTATTTCTGGTTGAATTTGCTCACTGCATACTCTTGTAAAGCATTTAAGATGTGCTATTAATTTCATTGGCCAATATTCAGAGTTTATCTAGGTTTCTTAGATCTTTTTTCTGAACAAGCGTTAAATCTTCAGACCATGGTTGTGTAGCCATGTTGTTTTAGGGTAAGATTTATTGAAACGAGTGCATCATTTTACTTGTGATAGCGCCTTTCACATGGCCATGTTTATTTGGAGTATTTTCATAAGGAGGAAAAATAAATTAACAAAATTATGCATGGTATATGATTAGTTCTAGTTCAAAGCAATAGAGATTTCAAAGGAACATTTATATGGTTATCAACTGTCAAAATACAGGACTAAATTTTCTTTTAAGAGGAGAGAAAATATTATAAATTCATGAGAATGTATCAGCATTCTCTTCTTGAAATACATACTTTTTTTTCTATGTAAGAAGAAATCAGCATTTCAGGCAAATCTGTGTTAGATAATAAAATCACCTGAGATTTACTAGTTATTCTCTCAGATATAAAAAATGTCACCTTCCATTAGTGAACTACTGAAGCAGCTCTCCCTTATCCTATTCAGGTTGATGGCCCCTGTGGGGGTAGAACAGCTGAAATTGATTAGGATTCAAAGATGCCTGTGATTTATTATTGATTTGATGGAAACCCGGCCATATGTATTTGGTGGATTTTTTTTCTGTGTTCAACTTTTTGTGTAGAAAATGATTATGATGATGGTGATGATTTTTTTTGTGGTACTAGGGATTGAACTCAGGACTTTATGCTTGCCAACCAAGTGCTTACTGTACTGAGCTATCTCCCCAACCTGATGATTTTTTTTTTTGTCAGAGTAGAGTGAAATGTAGAAATGGGGAGGGAGGGACCTAGCATGAAACTTGACATTGTGAGTCTTCTAGACAAGCAACACTACCACTCAACACTACCACTCATGCAACTGCAAACAGGGTCAAAGCCAGGAACATGAAATAAAGCATGTTGAGGTATGTGGGGTAAAGGGTTTCAAATACTAAAGAGAATCCAATGCTCCTGCTCTTGAACTTCTTTCAAGGGAGGTTTTGGAGGCAGGGTAGCAAGTGAAATGCCCAGAAATGAATGCACACAGCATATTTATTTGTCCCACAGTTTTTGGCATTGGGCAGCTATGACATTCATTTGTGTGTGTGTGTGTGTGTGTGTGTGTGTGTGTGTACACATGCATGTGTGCTCCTGGGCTTTTGTACTAAGCCACAACTCCTGATTGTTCTAAATTTTTTGTTTTTGACAGGGTCCTACTCAGTTGATCAGTTGTCCAGGTGAGGCTCCAACTTGCTTGCAATCCTGCCTCTGCTTCTCCAGAGAGCTGGGATTACAGGTGTGTGCCACCACACTGAGTTTTTCTTTCTGTGTATTAGGAATGTAATACATGGCTATTGACTAAAAATAAATTCCTCTGAATTCTGGCCTCTGAATATCTATGAATTCAGATAGTTTTTCAGGGGGACAGTGCCAGTAAGCCTTGTACTCTTCAAGGGTTTAGGAGAAAGGCAGTGAGCAGGGAACTAATCCAGAGAGACAGTAAGTGAATATAACTTAGATGGTGATAAGTGTTAAGAAGAAAAGTAAGTCAGGATAAGGAGGGTTGAGCTACAGGCATGGTAGAGCTGTCCACTGCTGTTTTGGAAAAGGTGTCTGGAGCCCCTCAGATAAGATGGGCACAGTGTTTTGAATTTAATGAGTCAGCCAAGCAGGTAGAGGATTTCTGCAGAATTTTGTGTGTGTTCGGGACTCTGGCTGAAAATGGAGGAGCAGTAGTGCAATGTTATGGGGCTGAACTAAGGGCTTAGGTTTTTATTCCAAGTGAGAAGGATGTTGGAAAGGATGACATGCTGATTTATTGCTTTTGTGCTTGTTGAAAATCAAATCACATTTTCATTCAGAAAGCATCTATAGTTCTTATCATAGTTTACTCTGTAAAGGAATTTACCCAGACTCCAAGTGTTTTCCATTAGGAACTCTGAGCTCAGTTTCTAGCACTGTAGCTTGATTCCCTGCTGATTCTAGGAAACACCATTATAGCTCAAATCTGACATCTAGTGGCTATTTTCATAAATGTTTATACTGTGTATGGGTTTGGTACATATTGGCCCTTGATTAGGGTCTCACTCAGTGTACATTTTAGCATAGAAAATTGCTCAAGGGATCATGAATTTATTAGGAAATTACAGTGGATTTACTTTATTCCAATACTTAGGTGCTTTACTTTCTTTAACACATATTTGTTACTGCTGTAGGCTCAGCTGCCAAAAGAAGTGGACATCAAAATGATGGGCTGAAAAGACAAGGAAGGGGAAGTCAGCATTGGTTCAGATCACCTAGGGGGCAGTGCCATGGTTTTAGGGCCCTGTGATTTGTTAATTGTGTGTGTGTGTGTGTGTGTGTGTGTGTGTGTGTGTGTGTGTGTGCTGAATTTGGGCTCAGGTAATGTTGGCACTGATGTATGAAGGGAGGCTGCCTGAAGAACAGGCCTGTTTCAAGGACATTCTGGGAAATGGGCAGTAAATCCACATACGGTTTGGTGTTTTCCAAAGCTTAGATGGAGTATTTCTGTGTGGACAGCAAGAACTTTAGTTTTAAATTGGACATCTGGCTTCATGTCTGCCTTTGCCACTTACTATGAGAACTAGGTAAGTCAGACCTTCTGGATTAGTATTTTGTGGAGATCATTCATTAAATAGCTAAAAAAAAAAAAAAAAAAAAACCCTAGCATTTAGTAAGCAGTCAGTAACTGATTAGGTGTTACATTTAGAGGAAAATCAACAGCCTTTAGAGCTAAGCAATCCATTGTAATAATAACTCATTAAGATTTTTGTTTTGCCTTTGGCATTTATAGTAGCAGCAGAATTTGACTTTAAACCATTTTCTGTATGTGATCCATCTGATCTGTATTGATTTGGGATAGTTCAATATTCTGCGTAACACACATCAAAATATTCTGTAGAAATTAAGACCATTCAGTGGCTTTCATTACTTTTAAGGAAAATGACCTAGATATTGGTGCTGCTCATTCACCTGGTATCACTCATTCCTCGGGTGCTGTTCCTGAGAACAGCCCTCTCAATAAACCACCTGCATAGTGTGCTGAGTCTGCTTTCTTAGGGAACCTGCTCACAATTTGGCATGGTGGACAATGAGCAGTTAAGGGGCCTCTTAGATTTTTGGTGTGAGACAGCACAAGATGCCATTCACAGGAATAGTGAATACAGGAGAAAGGTAAGGTATGGATGCTTAATAAGGGTACTGGAAAATAAGTATTATGCCTGAGATGCCTGTGGGACAGCCAAGAGTCAGAAGCTTGGAGGAAAGATCTGCGCTAGAGGCACAGATTTGGGAGTCATGAGTGCACTACACAGTGACACGAAGGAGAACCAAGGGGATGAGCAAGGAAGATAGCTCAGTTACTGTTCTTTCATTGCTGAGACAAAATACCAACATCCACAAGTTAAGGGAGGAAGAATTTACTTAGCTCACAATTCATACGGGTTTCAGTCCATAATCAGCTGGCACATGGCAGAGGGGCAACTGCTCATGGTAGCAGAAGACAGCAAAAGCAACAGAAGGGCAAGACAAGCCTCTTTCTGTCTCCTACATTGTACCCAGTCCACCAGGAGGTGGGAGGGCAATCCAATCAGTAGACTAATCCAGCGGTCACTCAGCCTTAATCCTAGCATTGCAATAGGAGTCAGTCACACCGTCTGTATTGAGCCACCTCTGAAAAACTATGACCACATGAGGCTTTCAGGGAACATCTAGAGACACAAACTGTAACAGAAGGCATGTCAGGTAAAAGGGTGATGAGAGGTAGGAAAACCAGGAGTATTAAGGATACCAGCAGGAGCAGCAGAGAGTGACAGTGAATTATAAACTGGTAAATGTTGTCAGGATCAGTAAAGAGTGACGGACAGATAAGTTCTTGGATCCCATAATGTCATTGCAGACATTACTGGGAGCAGTTTTCATGTTGCAGGTAGAAACAGCTAGATTCCTGTGAGTTGCGTTAGTAGATGTGAGGGGTGAAGAAGAGGCAAATGTGGTAAATTCACAATTCCATGAGAGGGAGACGAAGAGGACAGACAAGGAAAGGTAGTGCGGGCAGGGAGAAGCATTGAGAATGCAAGTATATTTATAAATGACTGAGGAGCTGGGCTGAAGAAAAACCATTTAGGAAAGAAAGTGAGGCCAGCTATGTGGCAACTAGTTAGAAGTTGAGAAATGGAAGATTGAGCCCACAAGATTAATTTTTAAAAGGAAGAGCTAAATAGTTTCTGACACCTGACAAACAGAATAGCTACAATTTATTATGCTCTTTAAGGGGTTAGGAACTTTTAACTCTACCAGAGCATTACTCCACCCTCGCAGAGCAGGGGGCACGGCTGATAGGGCACTCGGATCCCCGCTTGTCCGCGCAAGCCCACGCATTCCGGAGAGCGCTTGCTTTGCACAATGGGCGTAGCTCCCAGGACCGGCGGTTCCAGAAAAACTGTCCATCACTGTCTTAAAACCTGTCTCGGGCGCTCAGGATGTGGCGCATGCGCGCTGCGGAGCACCAGGACCGGCGCAGGAGGGCGGGGCGTTTCACCTGCGCCAGCTATCCCAGTGCACAGTGGGTCGGAGCCCCCATTCCGTCGTTGGGCTCCAGGAATTCGTGCTAATGAAAGTCTAGCAGTTTCCTAACCGTCTACCAACTGGAAATTTATTAGTGATCATATAATTATGTTCCTATGATAAACTTTGCAGCTCCAGCCTAGTGAAGTTTACATTATTTCCTTGTTTTGTTTTTATGGTTGAAATACAGATATTCTTTCTAGGAACTGTGTTACTTGTGGTTGACAAAGATTTGCAGTTGCTATTCCACTAAATTAAATTTAGGGAAAAATATAAAAATGAAGTATACATCGCGGGGCCATAATATTAAGTTGAGCTGTTAATGCCTATGGTCGACACCATCTTTGGATAACTCACTATTGTTGTGGAATGCTGGACTGTGTTGGATTGTGTTGTCGAGTTGAAGCACCTAAGTTAGTTGAATGATAATGGAGTGCCCATCTCTGACAGGTGTAGACAAAGGAAGGGGTATAGAATGGAAGAATCATGATGTGTGTGTATGGACAGTACAGTTGGGATAGATAACGCTGTGCTTCTACATAATTCTATGAGGGGCAAGATTTTCACTAATGGTGGTTGGACAGGATATTATGTCGGCTTCTAGTACTATGGACAACCGCTAGGAAAATAACAAGGTAGACAGTATTAATCATTGAATCTTTGATGTAATTCAGGTATAAAAAAAAAGATACACAAACAGCTCCAGTCTCTTAATTTACTGATAAGAGACATACGGTATAATAATGTCTGTAAGTATAATATCATGTATATACCTTTTATGATACCAAAACATTATGAAAACAGTTTCCAATGTATTAATTTATGAAATCCATCTTGTTAAGGTATCTTAAAACTGTTTCATTGATATTTGTAGTTCAATAAAACAAAAGTAAAATAAAAAAATAAAGGACCTTTGAAAAATAAATAAATAAATTTAGGAAGAAGTCCTTAGGATGCCACACCTAAAAGGCACCACCATTCCCCGTTTCTCAAGTGGCTATCAGCAATCCATTCTGTCCCCCAACCCCCTTGCTAAACGCGAAGTTAAAGGCAGGCCTCCCATACCATCGCTTTCTTAGTTACTTTATCTCTGGGACACAATAACTGACATGCACAAATTCAAAAATAAGATGTTTATTTTGATTTATAGTTCATAGAGGCTTCAGTCCACAGTTAGACTCTAAGGCAGGGTGGCCTAGCAGAGGAGGCTTGCCTAGGACCTGACTGCTGGAAGCTGGGAGGTCAAGGGAGAGGGCACGCACACCCCCAGGGACCACCACCTCAGTCCAGGATCCCCCTCCCTACCTCACATTTAGCTGGGAACTCCTCATGGACAAGTACCGCTGCCTGACACAATTGCCTCTGCAACCACCTGTAATTTCTTGAAGCTTTAGGGGAGGGAGGGGCTTCTGAATATAAACCATAACAATAACCTTGGCGGAGGTTCAGCAGAACAGTCCTCCAAAATCCTTACCCACTTTCCTTCATATCTTTTGAAAATTTTTGTGTCTTCTTCCTGGGCAGAAAAGTTCAAGAAGAAGTTAGTCAAGTTTTATTTTGCAAATCCACCAGGATGGTCTGTTTTTGCTGGGCTACTCCTTTTGGTATATCAATTCACAACTCCAAAATGGAGAATTTTGGTTGTTGCTACAGAATCATAAAGGAGCTCGCTCAACTTTATCTCAGAAGCCAAGGCTACCCTATATTCAGACTTGTCCAAATCTTAGATGCAGCAAATTAGCAGAGTTCAATTCTAGGTCGTTCTTTCTTAGCATACTTCCTATTGGCACCACTGAATACAGAAGGATGAATTCAAATGGGTCGACACAGGGACACTTTCTTTTCTATCTGAGGTATAGCTTATACTCTCATAAATACCTCCAGTTACTTTCAGACCCAAGAATAATCTTGCATTATTAAAAGTCCAGCCAGTGCCATAACTATAAATGACTTTGTTGTTGAACTGAAAGCTTCATCCAGTGAAGCTGCTCAAAACAAGCAAATAACCAACCCTAGATTGGTTTGTGTCTAGTTGTCCCCCCATGAAGCCGGCTTCCAGAGTGCATGACTGACTCACAGTCCAGTGCTGGAATGATGGGCATGGGTGCTGCACCTGGCTCAGGGCAGGTACCTGCGTACAATATGGGGAGGGAGACGCCTGCTCTGGCTGCTCCTCCCTTTTGCTCTTGCTGCTTTTTCTTCTTTCTGCTGCCATGGACAACTGCCCTTGGCCATGTGCCACTCTGCCTTGGAGCCAGCCTCGTATGGACTGAAAACTTCACTACCTATGAGCTAAATAAACCTTTCCTTCTTTAATTTCGAGTGTCAGCTATTTTGTCCCAGCAATCAGAGAAAAGTGACCAAGACAATCCCCATGCAGAGTTTATTTTAAAAAGCAGTAGTCACCTGCCCTACTCCTCCTTCCACTGTAGTTTGCTACTGAAGGAACTAATTTAAATGCTTATTTGTTTTTATGATTAAGTAGTAAATTACAGTTGTTGAAAAATTTCTTCAAGTTCTGCTACCCCGTGGTGTTAATATTTTGGAAAAGTAAAGGATGACTCTTTCTTGAGTACATGTTGTGGCACCCTCTTCCTCAACCTGGACCCTCCTCCCTGGTGATCTTGAGACAGTAGGTAAACTGCAGGTTTTATGAAGCCACTGGAGTCCAGGCTTGCTGGCTTCAAACAAAAAAGCCTTTCATTTAAAAACTCATTAAAAATGAGGGTGATGGTTTATTGCAAGCCATACTTCTTTTCTAGTAAGTTTTGAGGCTCAAAGCCCTGCCTTTGCAAACCTGACTGTGGTCGTATTTGCATGGATTGGGTGTCACTTTGTACTTGGTGTTCTTATTAAGTCGGGTGAATCTGTCTCTTGAAGTAGCTCTAAACCTGTGCCATTAGTATCCCAAGAACTGCCTCAGTACAGCTGTTCCTCCCTTGTCTTGGGCTTATGACAGCTCTCCCTCCTTGCTCTCTTAGACACAGCTCTTCTTCAAGCCCAATGAGTGCAGGAAATAATAAGCCCAGCTATTTGGTATGCTTTGTGTAGTCCATGGGGGATTTGCTCATTTTATTTCTTGTACTACTTGAAGGTTATTGTCATTTCTGCCTCCTCCTCTTGGCTTCTTTAAGCATCTTTTAACTGATCTGTTTGTATCTACTCTTGCTGTTTTTCTAGAAAGCTGTCCATGTAGAAGTGGATGTATGCCAGCTGAAAATTTATGGACTCATGACTCTAAATCCTCTCTGTCTTGCCTGCTCAGCTGGATCTCTGAAATACTTTTTCTTGGCCAGCTGGCGGGATGCTAACTGCTGTTAGCTGAGGACACTGGCATGATGTTGGCAGAAGGACTTTTTGGCCTTGTTGGAGTGCGTGGCTCTGTGCTATCATCTGCAGTGGTTTCTTCCTAAAGGCATCATGCTGGGTGTCAGGATGCTCAGCCCAGGTGTTGTGCGTCAAAGCCAAGTTTTCTGTGGCATCCTCCAGGGGCAGTTCACTAATAGTATTTCCACTGAGTTATCTCCTTTGAGTGGCTTTTCTTGGTGCCCTAGGGTAAGCAGGAAATTTTAGCCCCAAGGTGTCTCTGGCATCCAATAAGCTGTGGCTGAGCCACACATTGGATCTCAGATCTGAGAGCAGAGAGCTCCTCCCTGGATTGTGGCCATTACATCTGTTCTGTCCCTCTGTAGTTTTCTTTCTTTTATTATTTTCTTTATTTATTTTGGGGATAGTAACAGGATAATGTTATCCCCTAGTTAATGTAGGCTGATCAGTTCCACAGTCTCTCAAATGAGTGGACTGCAATGGCTTCAATAGACGAGACAAAAAGAATGATTTCAGGGCTCGAGGAAGATCAAAAATCCTCTCACAGAATTTGAGATTCTCTGGTTTAAGACCAAGAATTTCTTTAGGCGGCCTGTTTTTATCAAAAAAGGGAGGGGAATATTGAAGAAGATGCAGGAATCTGGGCAGGACTTGGGAATCCCTTTAAGGACCTCTCAAAGTAATTATGTTAATTTAGGAGAACTTTGTGACCTCTAGGAAAGTTGTCACCTCAGGAGTGAGATGTCACTACACTTACAGTCTTTATCTAGCTAATTAATTGAGGTTGGAGCCACATGTCCTTAGCTATGGCACCGTCTCGTCCTTTTGTTATGGGCAGCTAATGTAGATAGAAATATTATAGGCAGTCAGGGCTAGGCCTTCAAAGAGACAGTATGGAAGACAAGATGACTGCAACTTTGAGAGAGACAGATACTCCTGTGGTATGCCTGACCTCAAGACAAAAGAATAAACAAAAGCTGCCCTATACTTCCCTAGGGATGGGCATCAGGGGTTGATATTTGTTGTTATTGCTGTCTGTTTGAAATAGGGTTTCAATATGCAGCTCAGGCTGGCCTTGAGCTCACTTTGTAGCTCAGGCTGGTCTCAAACTCGCAATGATGCTCCTGCCTGAGCCTTCTGAGTACTGGGACTACAGACATGTATACCACAGTGTCCATGTAGGGATTGATATTCTAAATAGGTATCAGTCATCTTGAAGCCAGAAAGTGTCACTGACCCAGCCCCTTACAGGAAAAGCCCCTGTTCTGTATTCATGCTTCGCCTCCCGATTTGGTCCTGAATTTATTCAATATTACTTGAGAAATTGTGCATGTAATCTTATTGGTTGACCATAGTTTTCTCTTACCTCATACCCACCTAGTGTGTTCCCATGTTTTCCACCATAGACCTGCCTCACCTCAGGGTTTTAGTCTATAAAATCCCTGGAAGGAATTTTGTCCTTCTCTCAGACAGGAGCTTTCTTTCTCCTAATAAATATATTCTGCTCTTAACCTCTGTTGTTCCTAAATTCATTCCTCAGTTTCAGAGAGCAGGAACTCAGCACACATATCTTTCAGGTTGGGAATTTCATTCTCTTATACCACTTTGAAGTGAAAGCCTTTCACTGCCTTTACAGGCTGCAATCTCCAGACAAGGAGCCTAAGTCTTGGGCAGACTTACAAGCAAACATGAAAAGTCTCCTGCTCAGCTCCACTTTGTTGTGGTCTCCAGCAGGGCAGTCTCTTAGGACACCTGTCTCCTGTTACAGAAGCTACTAATTGCTAGTATTACACTTTCCCTGTTAAATTTCTTGCATAATTTCTGGCTCCTGAGTAGTCACTGACTGATATGCAGTGTGCTCTTTTTTGAAATGTGAATCTAAGTAAGTTACTGCTCCAGGGTTTTACTCCACTTCTAAGAGAAAGTGAAAGCCTGTCTTCATGTTACTGAGGCCTTGCACCTTCCAGACCTTCTTTACTTATCTCTTCTCAAGCCTCTGCCACTTTCCTCCAGATATGAGCTTCTGCAGTCTCCATTCCTCAGGCTGGAGTCATGTGCCTTGCCTTTGCACCTGAGGCCTCTACTCACCTTGAGGCTTCAGGTACTGTTCTCTGGGCACTTTCTCTTGCTTGTGTTGAATTACTTTTATTCACCTCATCATACAACTCTTTTAGGATTTTTTTCATGTTTGCAATTTTACATGTTTTTTCCCCCATTTTAGGGAGATTTATGTCCAACTTCTGTCTTACAGAGTCTAAACTCCTCAAGGGTAAAGGATAATAGTTTTCTTGGCTCCCTGTGTAGCATTTGGGGCCAGCACCTTACAACAGGTACAGGCATCTGTCTCCTTCACATTTTGGTCCCACAGTCATACTCCAGCTAGCCACAAGGTGGCAGGCTCGTACTCTGGTTCTTGATTTCCTTTGGGCAAGAAGGCGGGCTTTAGGTTGAAAAGCCTTTGAGCGGAGAGATCCCTTTGAAGTGAGGGGGGTCACATGTTGCAGCAAATTTCTCTGAAAATGGCCTCTGCATCTTCTCTTCTTTACTGACTCTGAGGCACAGTTCAAAAAGCAAGACAAAGAGAGAGGCTCTTTGGTGAGGTGAAGGGGCCACTGTATTATTTTCAAATCAGTTTTAGGGAGAATGAAAAGGAACCCTGAGCTTTGATTTAGGTGGGAAAGAAAATAAATGCATGCTGCTCCTCTGCTGGGCTTTCTTTTGTATTAACCTCAGGTTCAGGAGGAAAGAGCAAGGATCCAGTAAACCATCACCCTTGGGGCTAATCCATCGCTCCACTAATTTTTGTAAATGAAATTTAAGTAGAACACAGGCTGGCCATTTGTTCCTGGATCTTTAGTCTTTTGTAGAACTACAAGTAGTTGTGATGGAGATCATATACAACCAAAAAACATTTACTATTTGACCATTTCCAGACAAAGGTTGAGAATATCAAGTCTATATGGATGCATACTTTGTAGAATCCTTATATCTGGTTAGCATTTAGACGGTTTTTCATAAAAAGTGATTTGGCCTTTTTAGGGGAAAGACTCGATCTTTTTTCTAAGGAGCAACCATTCAGAGTAGAATGATATGGATCCCTTGAGGTTTCTTAAAAATGTGGATGTAAATTGGTTTATATGTGTTAATTCATTTCAATTAATTTTTGAAATGAATTAACTCAGTGTGGAGTATCTTTTTATTTTTTAAGAAGACTGAGCATGCATGACATGAATTTGTTTTAGTTTCTCAGCAGAAATTCTCAGGCCACAGCTGTTCTAATTATTTGTCAAGATACCAATCAAAGGCCCTGTAGCTATTTACCTTTCATTCAAGAAATATTCTTGGCAGGCATACATGTTGTGGTTTAATTATGAGTTTGTAATTGCGCAGACAATGCTGAGTCAAAACCATGTTAATTCACTTTGTAAGCTTCACACAGTCAAACATACTTGATACAGATCATCTTTATGCAAAACCTTTTGGGTTTTGATAACGGATTTTTTTTCAATAGTTTCTCAGTGCTCTTACATTTACAAAACAGGAATATCAGAACCAAACTAATTAGTTCTGAGCACACAGATAAGAGATTAGCTGGGTCCTGTTAGGTCTTCTTAGTTTAGGCAGAGGGGTGCTTCCACCTTGTGAGAATGTCTGGTTCTGGTAAGGTTTGCAGAAATGATCTATCTGCCAAGAGGGAAAGTTCTCAGCTCATGAGTATAGGTGATGATCAAAGCTAGTAGGGCTGGGCCATTGAGATAGCTCAGCAGTCTAACGTGCCTGCTTAGGCAAGCTTAGACAAATGCGCAGGGACTGTGATTTGATCCCTGACACTACATGCACAAAGGCCGGTCACACACACAAAAGGAAATAAATTAAAATAAAAGCTAATAGGCTGCCTACCTTCTTCTCAATACCTTTCTTTGGCAGAGAGCTTATGAGGTGTATAGAGGACACTCTTCTTATATTCCAAGATAATTATGGAATAGAATATTTCTGTCTGCCTAAGAAAAGAATTGGATATGGGAGATTCACACGCTCCTGGAATCCCCTCAGGATTACTGTAGTTAAGTTTATTTAAAATATCATTTTCCAAATGATCTTTCCTTTGAGATAGGAAAGCAGGAATCTGCAGCTTTCATTATTCATTGATTGGCAAGATCTCCAAATGACAAGTTTCACAAAATAGTTATTTTGCCTTTGAATAGTAGATTTTGAACATTTCTCTCCAATTTTTACAGCTGTGCACATATATTAAAAATAGATTATTTTTGGAATGATACAGGTACGTAATTATTGCTTATGTTATTTCTTAAACAGTTATGCTTTAACTGTTTAAAAGAAGGCTAATGTTTGCACAAAAGTTGGTGATTCTCTCCCCTAAATTGTAATGAAATTTCTTGTTCTCAGTAAGCTTTTTATGTCATCTTATAATAAAACTTAAAAAAAAAAAAGTAATCTTTTTTGGCATTTCTACCCTATAATTATTTAAGGGATTAATAATTAAGGGATTTCAGGACTTAAACTTTAGTTCTTTGCTGTTACAGAGTTCATAATGTTGATTTGTGTTTCTCTATGCTGATTTCATCAAGCATTTTAAAAAATGTGTTATATTTATGTATTTTCTGTATTTGGATGTGTGAGAATATTTTTATGTAGTTTTCACATATAAAAAGATGCCTGGGCATAAGATTTTTGACTGAAAGGCATTATTTTTGGGAAAAAAGTCCACTGTTATAGCTGTATTAATATTAAGGCTAAATATTTTAAAATATGAAATCATAATTCATACAAATAGAAAATGAACATTACAGAGATTTTGTTTGACTCATTAATTAATGAGGGAATAGACACTGTGTTAGAACTGTACCAAAGGGAAATTCAAATAACTACACATTACAAAGGCAAATGAACAATGCTGGAATAAATTTACAAATAGATGCAACATGGGTCAATCTATGAGGCAATAATCAATTATATCTCATTTGACATGATGAATTTATATTTTAATGGATCAGAATAATTTACACCATTTCAATTTTCTACACTTTTACAGAGTTACAAAATAACTGAAAGACAATGAAAAAATTGACATAACCTGGAAGGATGTGCTAGATAAACACTCTATAATCTCTTTGGTCCTTTGCAATGCTTCTAACAACATTTTTCTATATAATAACATTGTATGTAGTGTATTTGGAATAGTTTTAAATATGTTCCATGTCTTAATTCAATAAGCCTTCATCAGATTATCTTTATTTTGGAGATGGGAAAAAAAAGCTTTGAGGCTTTAATTTGTTCATGGTAATATGAAGAATCCAAAATTTGAAAAGAATGTGTATACTACCCTACACAGGTAACTACACATGTGTGTGCACAAAAATATCAGGACAAATAAATGTGGTCTTTAGCACAGGCTTACCCACTGGATATTCATGATTTATGTTAAGAGCAAAAGGGAAGGTGCAGAACAATATCTGTGGAACTATTTTGTTTCTATAAAAATAAGCAAACTTAGAGCAATAGGAACTCTCAGTCATCGCTGGCAAAAGTATAAAATGGTACAGCTACTTGGAAGATCATTAGGTGTTTCTCTCATTTTTTTTTTTTTTTCTTTTTCTGCGGTAGGCCCTTGCTGTATAGCCCAGGCTAGACTCAAAATCAAATCTTCCTGCCTTAGTGTCCTGAGTGCTGGAGTTATAGCTGTGATCAATATTCCTGGCTCTGTGGGTAGTTTATTATTATTATTATTATTTACAAAATTCAGCATATTCATAATTTGAATCATCAGGCATACTACTTAGCATTTATCCAAGTGAGCTGAAAAAGTAGATCTACAGGATCACTGCACATGACTGTTTATAGCACCTTTATCCATGTTTGCCCAAACTGGGAAGTACTCTAGTTGTCCTTTGGTAGGTGAATAAGTAAATCATGGTACATTTTTTAAAAAAATAATTTTATTGAGAAACAAATAGCAATGAGATAGTTTCAAAACCGATTAAGTGGGACAGTTTCAATAATTAATAGTTAACATATATATGTTTTAACTTTTAACTTTTTATTTATTTATTTACTTTTGGTAGAACTGGGGATTGAACTCAGGCCCTTCGCTTGCCAGGCAGGTGCTTATTCTACTGAGCTATCTCCCTGGTCTTTGGTACATCTAAATAATGGAATGTTATTCATGTTAACAAGAAATGAGCCATAAAGAAAGATGAAGGAAACATGAAGACTTATTATTAAATTTAAAGAGTCAGTCTAAAAATATGATATGGTGCCAGTAGTATGCCATTCTGAAAAGGCAAAACTACGGAGATGGTAAGAAGATAAGTGGTTGCTATGGTTTAGGAGGAAAGGAGAATGAATAGGTGTAGCACAGGGGGTTGGGGGCAGTGAAACTATTCTGTATAATGTGTCATGGTGGAAAGATGTGAACTTAAGATTAACTGTAGACTTTAGATGAAAATTAACTGACAGAGACCTCCCTGGGCTGCCGGATCCTGTTTCGACCCAGAGCACAGGCCCGGCGTGTGAGTGAGACTGCTCAGGTGTCCGGATTATCATTCGACTCAGAGTGTAGGCCCAGCGTGGAACCCTTCAGCAGAACTCCCTGCAAAGAAGCTAGAGGCAAGAGCCACCCAGCTGATTCAGGAGCAGAACATCTTGCCAGAGTGACACAAAGGGTTCACCTGCAAGACTGCACTGGGAAGAAGTGGAGCACAGCAGCCAGACTCAAGCCACACCCACCTGGAGAAGTCTAAACTTTGTACATCTGGACCTGATGCTAAGGTAGTAACTCTAAGCTCTACACCAAAGGTCAAACATCAGCGGTGTACAAAATGACAAAGAAAAAGAACAAAGAGCAGTCTCAGGCCCCAAGTCCACCTAGTACAAATGGAGAAGTCATTAGTTTAGAGGAAATTGGAAAACACATGCCTGAAAGCTCTGAAATAATAGCATTGGAAGTAAAGAAACAACTACAGAAAGGTATAGAATGAAGTCAGATCAGAAATAATTTCTGAAGTAAAAAAAGTAATGATAACTATAATCAAAGAAGTACTAGGTGCTTCTAAAGAATACACTGATAAAAAATAGAGCAGAATATAAAAATGATGGAACTCCTGAATATAGGAAAGAAATAGAATGTGTGAAACAGATTCAAAGTGATATACATGAAATTAAAAGACAAGTTGGCAAATCCATTTGAGTGAAAATGAAAATAGACTTTCTGACCTTAAAGACACCATTGCAGCTAGTGAAAAAGTAAGCAAAGATCTCTTAAAACAACTAGGATGCAGGAAAAAATAATTAAACAACTGAAAGATGATGCAAAGATGAACAATGTGAGACTAATAGGCATCAGTGAGAAAGAAGGAGTCAATACAAATGATATAAAAAGAATATGGGCAGAACTAATAGCAGAAAACTTCCCAAATATGAGGCAAACATCTGACATTCAGTAACCGAAGCATATAGAACTCCAAATAAACAACCCAATTAAAACCACTCCCAGACATATAATAATCAAGGTCCCAGAAATTCAGCACAGGAACAGTATACTAAAAGCCGCTAAAGGAAAGAAACAAATCACATCTAAAGAAAAACCCATCAGAATAATGGCAGATTTCTCTTCACAAACCATCAAGTCAAGAAGTGCATGGAGCAAAGTACTTCAAGTCTTGCAAGAAAACAAATTCCAACCCAGACTGATATATCTTGCAAAACTCTCTTTTAAGTATAATGGAGAAGTAAAACACCTCCATGACAAAGAACAACTAAAGAATTTCATGATGACAAAGCCAAGCCTACACAGAGTACTAACTGATGTTCTAGAGAGGGAGCAAAATAATCATAACCTCATGAACAAGAATGGAAAGAACCCATCAAATAGGGCAAACAATCACAGGAGAATAAAAAGTATACAATAGTAGTCTTTCAGTTATTCCTTTGTGTACAGCAGCAAAATATTTCCATCAGCACATACTACAAATTGACTTCTCTTGCACCCTATGGATCAAGATTCCATATGAGACTACAGGGTGGATTTCAAGGAAATAGCTGTAGCTCAGTAGCATAAGTGACACCTGGCCACCAGTGTCATGGTCATTATCCATGTCCACAACACACTAGAGCTTTGTGCGATATCCTATCCCCAAACTGTCAGAAGTGATGGTCATTTATTTGTCATTGCAGTATTTATCTTACGTTTTGTAGTACTTCTTTACTATCATGAAAGTAAATCTTTTTCTTAGTTCAATTGTTTTGAAACATTTAATTTTTAATTAATTAGTATTTAATTTTCTGAATATTGCCTAATCTTAATTTTTGTTTTAAAATTTATACTATATCTTTGAATTGCAATTTATCTAAAAGACATTGCATGATATCTTTTCCTAGTATTAGAAACTTCAAAAATATATTTCCATTTTCTGTTGACTTTATATTACTTCTTCCTTGTCCTTTATACACACATACACACACATATATATGAAAAAAATATGTGTATAACCCGACATAAGATTGGTACTGTTTCATAGAAATCTTCAATGACCTTTTAAATAAAGGTTCATCTAATATATCTTATATAGTCCTGCATAACTATCACTTTGAGAGCTCTTTATTGTTCATCCAGGAGCATACTGCACCTTCTCATGCCTTTTGAATAATGCTCTTTGTTATTTCCTATATGCTATATCTGGAGGTATTAAAATATTTTAAGTTTGTATAACTAGAAAATATTTTACTTTTGTTTTCAAAGATATGTTTGCTAAGTACAAAATTCAGTCATTTAATTATCTAGTTTCTTACACACTTGGTCCTTTTTTTTCTTTCTAATGTGGAATAAGATGTTTTTTCTTGTCTTTTTGAGACAGGGTCTCACTATACAGTTCAGGCTGGCCTTAAGCTCACTTTGTAGCTCAGGCTGGTCTCGAACTCACAACAATCCTCCTGCCTCAGCCTCCCAGTGCTGGGATTACAGGCATGCGCCACCACGCCCGGCTCAGAATAAGATGCTATTTAATTTTGTTATTCCATAGCTAATATTTTTATGTATATGCTTTAATCATTTTTTTCTTTATAATAAGTTTTGGACAAATTCATTTTTGTGTATGATTTTATTTAAATTTTTATGCAAAAGGTTCATTTTTCTTGGAAATGTGGTATTATAAGTTGAACTAAATTCAGAAATTTTAAATATTTAAATTTTTATTGTCTACTCCTTTCTACTTTGAAAATTCTAATTATATGAATATAAGTTTCTTGGTTTTGACACAGTAAACTATTATGGCTGTTCTATAAATTCTTTCTTCATTTTTATTTTGGACAATTTTTATTGTTATATTCGTTTATGTTTGTAAATAATTTACTTTCAATTTGCAATCTATTAAAAATTAAAATTAAAAAAAAAGAAAATCAACTGACAATAGTTCATTAGTTGTAATAAATTTACCAGTGTAATGCAGGATGCTGATGGTGGAGGAGGTTTTGTGCAAACACATATGAGTTTGTGTGTATTTGTGTATGTATATGTGTGTATGTGTGTGTGTGTGCGTGTGCGTGCGTATCTGTGAAAATGGAGTATGAGGACTCTATTCTTTCTGATCAATTTCTCTGTGAACCTAAAGTTTCTCTAAGAATAAATCCAGAAAGAAAAAAGGATGTTTAAGAAAAAGTCAAACCAAACTTCACCAGCAATCAAGAATGCATGCTATTTTTGTGCTTATATACTTGTGTATGGTTTCATGACTAGGAGGGAAATGCTGGAGGCAGGATCCTGAGGGGATTTGACCCCTTGTCAGATACAAAAATTACATTTCTTGTTACATAGGTCTTGCTTTATGTTGGTCTTAACCATCCAGCAGAAAAGTATAAAAATGAAATATAAAAAGTAAAGTCTTATTTATATGCTGAGCTATGAAAGGCTCAAGTCAACGACTGCTGACATTCCCAGTCCTATAACACATTACTATTATAAATTACTGGACTATATTGGAATATTTTGCATAATTCACGTACCTATAATATTTAAATGGCAATAGAATATCCATCTTTGGCAAAACTAAACAATAAAAGAGGATACAAGTAGAGGACCATTTTGTATTTATATTCAAAATAGGATAGATATAACAGCTACTTTCTCTTAATTCAGTGAATAGAAAGATTTGTTCTAATAGTGTTTGTGAACAGGTTATCATGTCTGCATCTTATACTATGAATAACCACTAAGAAGACAACAATATGCAACGTATTAGTTATTGAAACTGTCCTCCTAATCAGTTTTGAAACTGTCTAATTGCTTTTAGTTTCTCAGTAAAATTATTTTTTAAAAAAGACCAGAAAATGGGGTGGTACTAGGTACAGAAGTCTGTTTTCTTTGTACACCTTTGTTTTATTTTAGTTATTAAGCTAGTATACTATAATTCTGCTGTGTGAAAATCATGAAAGAAAAGAGTAAGACAAGTACAAATCTCTTAGCCTCTGCAGAATCTTAATACCTCTTCTGTCTTACCAAAGAAATGAAAGGTTTTCTTCTTTCTCCCTACTCCATTTGCCTTCCTCTAGCACAATCAATTTTCTTGCCTTCTCAGACAAACTTTTCCAAAAAGTTAATTAGTAATATGTAAGAGTTCTTTAATGTAACACTACTAAATTTTTGTTGTTCTCTTAATATAATTGCAAGCTGTTTTTGGTTAGACTTTTGCAAAAGTCTAACCAAAAACATTGCAATTATATATTTTTTTTCATCATCTGCATTTTGCAGTATTACCTAAGGTAAATGGACAATCATAATGAGATCAGCAAACTGCTCCAGAGATTCTTCTGGTTCCGTATTTTGACTGGATGTGGCGATATGGTGATCATTTCAGCATCGATGACAGCATTTTCGGGGGACTAGTAACAATAGAATCCAGACTGCAAAGACAGTGATGCTAGATACATATTAACTACTGGGAAGATAACAGCGTAAAAAGTATTAATTATTGAAACTGTACTATAATTCAGCTTTGGAAAAAAAAGAGGTATGCAGCTACATTCTCTTAATTCATTGATCAGAGGCATCTGCTCTAATAGTATTTGTGCACGGAGTATCATGTATGCACCTTGTATAACAAAAAGCTACTACGAAAACAATGTGCAATGTATAAACTGTTGAACCTGTCCTGTCTCATTGCTACTTGTTCTTCAATAAACAAACAAACAAACAAATAAATAAAAATAAGATAGCAAAGCAGCAAGCAAGCAAGTCCAAGCCACCTTGACAGTTTCTTCCTGCCCTTTTCTACTCTGACTAGGTTACCAGGCTTGGGGTGGGTGAAAAAATCAGTCAATGGAGGAAGTTAGTGACACACATCCTTAATTCCAGTCATGTCCTATATCCAGGCACTTCTGAAAAAAACCTCACCTATGATCCATGTGGCTTTGGGAGGATATCTAGACACAAACCATAGCACTGAGTTTCTGCATTATCAAGTGGGAATAATATTTAGTCACAGTTAGTTAAAGGATGTATAAAAAGTTCAGAATAGTTCACAGCTCAAGAGAAGTATTTTATAGAGTTAGCTTTTATTTGTACTTATGTGTCTGATTTCTTGGCTCCCCATTGTCCACCTTTGAGGCAAAACTTCCCTCTGTAAAACTTGGGTGTAGAGCCTGTGCACTCAGTCTTCTGAACATTGCAAGTACTGGCATTTACCAGGTTTACCTCCCCAAATCATGTCTGGACTACAGAGAAATTGTTGCAAGTTTCATCGATATCTTTTTTATTTCCATTTATTTTTATTTTATTAAAATACAAATGTCAATCAGACAGTTTCAAGACACCTTAACCATACAGAGTCGATGAGTTAATACATTGCAAACTGTTTTCATAACGTTTTGGTATTGTACAAGGTGCATACATGAAATTATATTTACAGGTTTTTTTATAGCTGAATTATATCAAAGATTCAATAATTATTTACC